>JAKUCC010000157.1:0-11471 GCA_030563365.1 Hemisphaericaspora xylanilytica | reverse complement strand
TTTTTTTTTTTTTTTTTTTTTTTTTTTGTTTGATTTTGGCAAATGTAATATTTTTTAACACTTCTTCTCGATCAGCCGCAAAATAAAAAATATAATTAAATAATAAAATAATAAGAAAAATTCTCCACCAAATGTTTACAGGTTACACTGTATCACAGATACGACTGAAAAATAAATCAACCCCCCGAGACACCAAGTGTTCTCACCTACCGTATTTGAATACCTTCAACTGGGTAGCACGCCTCAAAAGATGTGGAGATTATAATCCCTCACTAAGAAAGGTTTAGCCAACTTATTTCAGGAATTGCACAGACCTACAATCCCAGCATCTATGTTATAAAGCAGCATAACCATGGTAAGTCAATCCTGTTGCAAGGTTTAGAATGATCCAAACATAGAATGTTTCAAATACAGATTCCCATTTCCAATTTCCACTTGAATGTTTCATATTAGAAGATACTTGGAATCACTCTAGTCAGGTTCAAGATGGATGAGCCTGGAGGTAATATGCAACAATAACATGACTATGAAGAATGTCCTTGGTGTAAATTCCACATTGGTAATCGTGTTACAAGAACAAACACATCCAGAGCTACGTCTCACCTGCGGTTGCATCAAGCCAGACTTCGTGCAGCGCATTTCAACGTTGTTGTTGTTGCATACAAAACAGATACTATTCCTGTACCACCATTCCCACTTGTCTACTACACAGTGTCAGTTTATTAAATTCATATACTTTCGTCTAGACATACAGAAGACATTAGAGAGAAAACAGATTAACATATTCTAGCAATAGCAACTATTTGGTATAGTAAAAACAATCAACAGCAAAATCAACAGTAATTAATAATTATTGCATGTAAACTGAAACATGCAGTATGAGTAAATAAATAAATAATCCCAAACAAACTCAAAAACACCTAAACAATTTCTCTTCTGGTATACTTCTTCCTCAACCAGTCCTTAATAGCAAACACACTCATAATCCAACTCATTAACAAAGTAACCACCCCCAAGGAAACATTCAAGGTAAACATAGCAGTCAAACCATAGAACTCAAACGATAAAACCACTGGGTCGGTACTTTCCATAAAGATAGCTCCGCCACATAATAACCCAAACGCCACGATCAATTCGGTAATTGGTCTCGTTGGCTTTGTTAAATCTTGACAAGAAACTGGTTGCAATAACATTAACAAATAGGTGAGGAGTCTAAATCCACATGCCAATACAAACATTTGTCCCCATTGCGAATGGATATCAGTTGAAAGCTGACTTGCTTGTTCGTGAGCTGACATGAGTATACCAGTCCAGAAAATGGTAATGAGTGGGAATGGATTTGGGCTGAATCCAGGATTGGCTTTAAGAATAAAATCGACATCATTGCAGCTACCAGATTTGGAAAGGTTTTGTTTAGCTTGCTGATATCTCCAATCATTCAACTTTGACTCACAAAGTACTCCACATAATCCACATCCAATAAATATGAACGCAATTGAAGCATGTTGCAAATCTTTAGCCGACCATTTCCCACCAGGGTTTGCGAGATGTTCTAAAAATATATTTGTCGATCCATAAAACAAAATCAATGATGATTCGAGCATTTCCATTGTCCATAACCCTGATCCTTGCAACCGGTTCCATCTATTCATTTTGCTAGCTTTCTTGATAAATTTATGGTTCCATGCCCAACCTTGACCGCTAAATCCACCAGAATACCTTGCCAATGTTAAGATACCATATGCAAAAAATACTCCACCTTTAATGAAGTGAGCCAAGAGATTAAATACTGTGTTTCCTTTACCATATAAGCAAAATGTCGCAATCCCAGTAGGGATTACAATTAAGAAATAGAAGAAATGACCCCAGTTTAAAAAATGAAAGCCAATTGTTGCAACTTTATGGAATCTAGTGGTGGAAACCCATTGTCTAAATTCGAATAACTTTTTGGCATATTTATTATCAGCAAATAACACCGGTTGAGATTGATATTGCTTTCCTTCCCCTTGAATCTGTTGTTGCTGGGTGGATGACAACGAACTTCTCAGATCAT
Organism: Hemisphaericaspora xylanilytica; assembly: GCA_030563365.1. Taxonomy (NCBI): domain Eukaryota; kingdom Fungi; phylum Ascomycota; class Pichiomycetes; order Serinales; family Debaryomycetaceae; genus Hemisphaericaspora; species Hemisphaericaspora xylanilytica. The sequence goes on along the minus strand of JAKUCC010000157.1, from coordinate 9,418 downwards.
TCTCATATTCATCATCGGAACTCGGGCTCAAGCTAAAATACTCACCAGCATTTGGGTCAATATTTTTAATAAATGCAAATATTAATTGTAAAATGGTGGTTACAAACAAGATACCCATCATCTTATTATATGCATTTCCTGGATACAAGTCAGGAATGGAATTGATGAATATTGTATAGTTAACCAATGAAAACATCATGCAACCACAATGTACAAGTAATGACATCATGTACGACTTTCCCATATTCAAATTGTTGAACACGAGTGAGATTGGATAGACAACCACCATTGTAAGCAACGCAAAGGTGATATGCATGTACAAACTGGATTTATATTTACTTTCCACATTGAAATATGTAGTTGTATTGTACAGTTCCCAATAAAGACGTTCCTGAGGCAATAAATCAGTCTCCAAAATCGGTTTCCCATGTTGATGATGCATTACGTGTGGAATTGGTCTTAATGTAGCATTCGATTTCTTGGGCGAAACCTCACTATGGTGATCGTCTTGACCGTGGTCATGCGGGCTATCACCCATTTCCATCGCCGCAGTGGCAATTGCCCATAATAGTAGTAAACTTGGAATTACTTTCATTGTTGGAGGTTCAATTATTCAGAAATTCGGCTCAATTGATGATGGCGTGCACTCTCAAGTGGTGTAATAAAACTCAATTGGTAAAAGAATGAAGGAGATGAAGTACAATTGATTGGGTTAACTGTGTTTTCCGATAATTTGACAGCCAGAAATCAACCACGAGTGATAATCTAAATGTGTCTGTCGGATGGCAAAAGGGTGAAGTTAAAAAGATATATCAGACAGACATTTTTATTTTTCCTTTAGCAACTTTTTTTTAACTGACATTTCAATTGCTTAAATACCAGAAGGATGCAAAACACTTGACAACAAAATCGGGACTTTAATTTGACAATATTATTTTATTTTTTTTTTTTGGTTCTGTCTTTTCTCCATTGTGAACGTTTATTTATTTTCTCAGTCGGAATAATCGTTAGCGCGTTTCAACTTGACACGACATTTTTACCCACCTCACCCGTCTTTTACCCGCAATGCCTGATGATATTCCAAAATTCATCCGAAAAGGGTTCATAAGAATAATTGTACGATCCCACTAATTTGTCAATCGATATTTCTAACTGACATATGAAAGGCCCCGCCCTCAGTAGGTGAAACTCTTGGGAACAGGAAGGGATATAATTAAGGTTTATAATCAGGCTTAGCAAAACTAATCATCTATCCGACATTTTTCGGAATTAACAGTACGCAGACAAGAAACCGGAAGAACCGGAAACAAGGCTCAATAACTTAATTCGGTAAGGACCGACTGCCGATGAGGTATTTGTTTATATTTTTCTTGGGTGGGTGTTTGTCAACTTCGCTAGCTAGCACCGGAGTCGTTGGTCTGTTCTAGCGAAGGTGTAAGAGTATCGAGATTTACAGTCGAGCTAATGAACCAATCGAGTATGATTTATTTCTTTCAGTTTAAATTGCGTTTTATCAACTTTGACAATCCCAACCAAAAAGAAAAAAAAATAAAAAATAATAATTAGTAAAACTGAACGGCTGAACACTACTACTACTGGAGTTTCCTCAAACTTTCTACTGGTTACGTCCCACCAAACCAATCCGCAGTTCTGGAGGAAAATTGGTATATGGACTTTACTTTGGGGAATGGATCAGGCTGTGATTCAACTTGGCATCCTTTATTATGGTTACCCCCACAGTCAAGTGATACACCTTGTTCGTCGATGACTTCGTCACTTCTCAACGTCTTTTTTTTTGTTTTGAGGAGGCGGGGGCTTTTTTGAAAGGATAATTTACACAATTGGGTGGAATTATACCCTAATCAGGAAAACGACATTTTTTTTTTATTGTAAATATTTGATGGAAATTGCATGGTAAACAACGGCAGTGGGAAAAATAACAAAAATTAAGACCCAACATCCGACTTTCCCACAACTAAACTAAACTAAAGAAAATGGAACCACCTAGAACTTGCCTGCGGGTGACTCGACACATTAAAGCCCAGTTATATCATTCATTAACTCGCTAAGAATTCAATTGAACGGATGTATTACCGATTACCTTTCTTTAGAGTTAAATAAAATTGACTCTATTACTACTCTACCACTACTAGTAACTTAGATTTCCGTTCGAGGGTTGTTTGTTTTGTGTAAATTTATGTTCAGCCGATCGGTAGACTGCCCAACGGGTTTGTTTGATGTTTTATTTTCTTCGATTTCGGATCTCTAAAACAGGCAAGCTTTCCAAACATTGTAGATCAAACCGAAGAATCCGGGGTATAACCCTTTTTATGACAAGGTTTCTTGTGATTTTGACGATTATCACAGAGCCTCGGTAGATTTTATTACCGGCAAAAAACACCGGACATTATTAGTAGGAGATTAGTAAGGAAACAAGGAAAAATCGGGTTGTGCAGACAATCACAAATTGAGATCACGGGAGGTATGCTGGCTTGGCGGTGGATGTCATCAATTAATAATTAAACATACAAGTTGCTATTGTTCTGATTAGTGAACAATAATGGAATTGATAAGATTAATCGGAGCGGATTCACTTGGCCCGCATTATGTGTGTGTTGTAAGTAGCAAATATGTTAGATTGTAGTCTGGTGGTTTAAATTTACTCTTAGTTACAGCTCTGGAATGAAGTTATTTCTAAAGACAATTCTACTATTTGCTTGGTGTTCCCAAGTAATTAGTCAGAAGATGTTGCAAAGTGTAAGGAGGGGAAGACATCAAAAAGAGAGAGATCAGAGATTCCGAAGTAATCCGGAGCTTGCGAGCCCAATGAATTAACGACCGTTTCCCATAACATGGCCACATAATCTGACTATTCACAGATTCGGTATTCAGTTTCGAAAGAATAGACTTCGGACCGCATTTTTGGAACATGGCACTCGTGGAATAGATTTAAGCATTGTCGGCAACGTTCTTTGGAATCATGTACCCGGTATCCGAAGAGGACTATTATGACGCACAACAGTAGACCATGCGACTGGTGATTTCAACGGATGTTTATACACAAGAAATGAGAATAAAAATATGCATCCCCATTGGAACAATTGCTCTTTGTTGCCCGCCGACCAGCCTTAACTTTGCCCCCGACAATTTCAATCTCAGAATACCCAAATAACGTTCTTTGAAAACCACACAGTTTTGCTAGTTCAATGAATCAATGGCATTCTTAGTTGTAATTCATTGATTATGTAACTTCACTTGGACAAAATTCGGAGCAGGTTGTTAGTGGCCAAATTTTTGCAGAATACTAATCATGCAGATATCCAGCATTATACATTTGAATTATCTTTCGTGTGGCTTGTGTGAGGTTTGTCGAATGATTCTATTTTGGGTACACTATCCTACTCTTGGAATACTCCGTAGACTAACATTTGTAAAACACTTCTGCTCAACAATGCTGATTATTCGATGTTATCCTCAATCGCCATACTGTTAACACTTTAATCATGACATTTTCAGTGTAGTGGCATCTACCGTTGCATCCAGTTTTCACCCATGTAGACATCTGACTTTCCTGATTGATGGAAAATGATACTGAATCAAGGACTTGAATATAAATAAAAACTAGTGCATCTTCAGAAATCTTCTATAAAACTTGATATCGTTTAGGATTGAGCTAAAATGATTGGTAATCTAACCATTGATTATATTGTGGAATTTATATATCTTCGAATGTTGTGGCAATATTCGTGTCTAGAATTCTCCATCTATAGCAAGATTGTAATTAGAAGAGAGATTACACTCGAAACAAAAATAGTACCTGGGAAGACAAATTAGCCAAAATACTAGATACGGCACGGTAAAGTAAGGCGTACCTATTGACAACATTATTAATTATTCAACCATTACTGCTCGATGATTCCTCCTGTTGGCACAACCAAGTTGAAACCAACCATTATAAACGTTAGGTAACTAACTGTAATAATCGAAGTTGCTTGCACAACAAATTGATGTACGTTTATAAAGTAGGTATTGCAACCAACCATTTTCCTTAGTTCCCCACGCCTCACCAAATAACATCCCTGAAATAGTCGTTGGGACAGCTAATTTACGTGTAAACAATGCCAGTAATCGGCAAATACACGATCTTCTCCGAGAGAGGTTGCAACGTGCTTAGGTGTCGCGTAATTATTCTTCCTTGGTCGTGACGTCACCATTCCTACATCCACTATTACATGTACAACGGGGCGGACGTTTATCATCTCTGTAAGCTAACACCAAACGCACAGGACTGCCTGGTCACCCTCTGATTGCCATGCTGTGTATTGTTTATGCAATGCATGTGTCCTCCCTGTTACCGTTGAGAACGGTTGTTATGTTTGTAATGAGTGACACTCGAGCAACTCGGACGTTGCGGTGGGCCCACGCCCATAGATCTATTAGAACCGTGTTAACTAAATACACAATGAGCTATGGCATAAAAAAGGGGGAGGTGGCTTTTTATTTTGTTATAATGCTGCCAAATTATTAATTAGTGTTTTCTTTGACGAGAAATATATCTTGTGTCAAACCTATTGTCAATGATTTGACTGTTTTATAATTGCAAATATTATGACCGGAGTTTAAAATCCCAAATGTAACCAACACTAATTAAAAATGGGGGAGGGGGGGGTTGTTATGCTGAAATTTCAGTTTTGCATTCGTCTAAAGTAGACAATTCGATTATGTGTAAATAAATGCTTAATCATGTGCTATCATGTCGTCGACTCCCAAGCAACGAGAAGCCACAGTACCATAGAATCTCTGGCATGTCTGTAACTATATGTAGGTTGTTGATTTCTTCAGTGGTCCGGTAGCTGGGTTAACGCGTCTACTTTGAAACTGAACTTGTCTGTTGCAAAATCTTGTATCAGTGATATAAACTTTTGACTATCTATTGAATTCATCAAGTATGAAGCACGGATTCCTTGTTATGAACGACCATTTCAAATTCTACAGGTTTTGATATTGTACTTTATCAGAATAGAAGGAGTTTCTATGGTTTTGATCTTGACCTTCACCGCCTATAATCACTACATAGGTTTGCATGAAATGGTGTGTTTGGTGGGTATTGGGTTTTTTGTTACTTAACCCACTCTTCTCATTAGGCGCATAGCTTTGGATGGTCAGATACCAGAAGGTTTTAGCCGTACTTGCATTTATTCTAAGTTCTATTGGAACAAAAACCCCATTTCCATTGTACTCTAGAAGGTCTAAAGTTTAAGTTTGGGTTGTTTCTATTATTGGACAAAAAAAACCGAATCTCGTAAACTCTAAACTAGCTGCACCAGGGGCTATTCAATTATTCAGTTATGGGGTGTTTCAATCAATCACTTGTTCTCTGCTTCTTTGAAAGGCTTTTTGGGGTGTGTTCTTTTCTTATTCGGCTTTGTAGAATGTTACACCGAAACTATGATTGTTCAAGTACAATCCTACTGTCGTATTTCCATACCCTCTTTAATCTAGGGTATCAAGCATTCTATCGTAAATCTATCATGGTCTTTTTTGGTCAATAGTGTCTTGAAAATGGGCTACTTTAGCCGGCAGTGGATCTTAAATTGCGTCGGATATCAGAACAGTAGACACCCAACCGAGATCTATAAAATAAGGATCCCTTAGTGTCAATATTTAATCAGATTGAAATTTGACCTCATTATAAAAATAATTGGACTAAACAAAGAAGTGAACTCTCAGGGTGAGCCTCAAACAATAGTAAAAAGGGGCTGTTTCCTACTAGCTATTGGATGACATACAACGGACTGGCCCAACTAGATAAATAATAAACCCCTTGTCAGTGGAGGGAGTATTCTATAATCAAGTTGTCTTGTTTCCAGTATTGGGTGGGTTATTCAATATACGGGAACAACCACCACACAGGTTTGTTTTTTGCTTTTGTGTTGTCTGTGTACGCGTCATTTCAGTTCATCGATGCATCAGTTAATTTTAAATTACAATGGCAACTATGGCTTGCCAAGTCATAAAGAAATTTCACCAAGATTAAATAAATTAATAACCCTTGCACCTTGGACTTACATGCTCATTAACTAGACCCTTTTGCGTTTTGCATTAAGCTAATCGGTAATCGTTACTTAATACTAAAGATTCGCGATTCAAGCGATGCATTAATGGTTGGATCAACACTGGAAACTTGAGGCGGGGACAGCCGATATAACTACAGCAATCCAACAACCATGTGGCACTTGGGTTTTATTATCTGATGGACGGAGGGTGTCAAGCCAATACATAGATGCATCAATAATAGACACGCGCAAATGGCTATAATCCCATTTGCAAGCTATCACAAACAATAACAAAAAGGAATAATAGTTCTTGCGGGTCATTGTAAGTCAAACAATGACATTCTCTTATAAACAGGAACTGGAATTCCACCTACTATCAATGACAATTGTCTGTGTTTTATTGTTCCGACGGTGCTAAGTCACGGGAATGTATTTGGTGTACATGAGATAGAGATGATGAGGAGATTAATTGTTTCCAAACTACTCAGCATAACCTTTCTCCAATAACAATAAGTTACACACCAAGAGCAAGAACAAGTACAACAATCGTGTGTGTATTAGGGTTGGGTTGTACCAAAGAAACAAGCCAACCATGAAACATTGGACACTAGTGCTAGTATACAGGACGTACATCATCAATACTAGTAAAAGTCAAAAGAGAAAAAAAAAGAAAATAAAATAAAAAAAGAAAAAATAAAGACAAAGGTCCCAAAAGCCCCACCTCCCTCTTTCTTCACCAACACGGAAGCCCCCTAGGAATTTGCTCTGGTCAAATGGTTCCCGATTCCCGCATTCCCGCATTCTTCACAGTAGTATAAGGGGATAAATATATGTAAATTTTGAAGTGTACTTACTAAACAAATTTACTTGTTGTGTTTCATTATGTTTAAAGTGTTGGTTGTATTATTCCAGATGTTTGTATACATAGGTACAGTGTTTGTTGGTGGGAGTGTTGACAAGAAATCTCAACATTGGTAAAAATTGGTGTTGGTTTTGTAATCTTAAAATAGAAACTTACTCATAATAATAATAATAATAATAAAAATAAATATTAAAAATAATAATAATAATAATAATAATAATAAACTGATTATTATCTAAGAAATGGCTTCTAAATAATAATTTATTTTTTCTTTTGGGTTTTATTTTTTTGGTTTGTTGAAATGGTTTTTTTTTTTTGAAATTAATAATTATAACAATAAAAAAATAAATTATTATTATCTAAATTATTTTTTATTACTCTTCTCTGTTGAATTTCACTCACTTAAAGCAATTACAACCACAACCAAAAAAACTAATCACCTTATAAAATGTAAAATGTAAAACTGTATATGTAAATATATATATATCCATTCAACTGCAGGTTAAGGTATTTCTCTCAAAGTATAACTCCACACCAGTTACACTTCACTAGCAGACCAACTGAAACTCATTTCAAAAGAGTTTCGCTTAATAAAGGATTGTGTCTTACTTATTTTTGCAGCTACCACCCACGCAATACTACTTCACATAGATCACCATTATATAAACCAATCACATAATGAAGACAAAGGTAAAGTTCCCAGTTTTCGTCCTACTAGCTATAGTCACATTCATCTTGGTGGGATCAATATCAGTCGACACCAAAACTTCCCAACTTCGCCAATTATCACATTATGTCCAAGATTTCACAACAAAAGTGAGGCACAGCAAACCATGGGATAATGACAGAATATATGGCCATGAATTCTGGAAACCAATATTTGATTTGTACGATCAAAACTCAGTGCATGATGCCCATTTCATTGAATTGAAATCAGGTATGTCTAAAAACTTTGGGAAATCCAAGAATTCATTATTAAAGAGATGTGAGATATCCCCTGAACGGTTACAACAACTTCAGGAGAAACATGCAAACGTTGTAAATGGTCTTCCAGACCAAATAGATATCTCCACTTATAAAAATGGCACTAGTGGAATTGTCATGATTGGAGGAGGGTTTTACCTGTGGTTATCGATGTTGTCAGTAGTTCAACTTCGGAAACTTGGATCATCTTTACCCATTGAAATTATCCTTCCAAGACGATCCGATTATGATGAAAAATTCTGTGAAGTGGATTTGGCAAGGTATAATGCCAAATGTGTTAGTTTGTCGGATTATTTGGATTTAGATGAATCTAAATGGACATTCCGAACTTATCAATATAAGGGTTTAGCCCTTTTGGTCAATTCATTCCAACATGTTTTTCTTCTTGATTCAGATAATTTCCCAGTCGCCAATGTCGATAGTTATTTCGATTCCGAGGTATATAAAGATAATAATATGGTGTTATGGCCTGATTATTGGAAGAGATCAATCTCTCCGTTATATTATGACATTGCTCAAGTTCCAGTTAATGATGCTAAACAAGTCAGAAAGAACGCGATACCACTTATAGAACCCGTCTATTTGACCGATGAACAAGCCGCAAAGGCCCTGTTTCATGATTTAGAAGGAACTATGGCAGACTTTTCAACCGAATCAGGACAAATCATGGTTAATAAACAAACTCATGGTAAGGCATTGTTATTGGCATTATACTATAACATCATGGGACCAGATGTTTTCTATAAATTATTCAGTTTGGGAGCCAGAGGAGAAGGGGATAAGGATACGTTCCCCGCAGCTGCCATCGTGACTAATGCCAGCTATTATCAGGTCAAATCTTACATTAGTCCATTTTCAATGGAATTGGAAAATGGAGAAAAGAAGAATTCAGCAATGGGACAACATGATCCCGTCATCGATTATCAAATATTTAAGTCTGGATTTGAATTACTTCAATCGGACCCCGACAATCAAGGATTAACCCTTGAACAACAAGTAAGTGTCGTTGATGATTTTTATGAGACCCTTTTTTCAAAAACTAGTGGTCAAGTTCCGATATTTTCAGTTCATTGTAATATTTGGAAAATTAACCCACCGAAATATCTCAACAACAATGATATCTACAACAGGGATACAAACTGTATAAAGAAGAGAATGTATAATGGATTCAAGTATCCATTGGGAGATGAAGAAGTTGATTTTGAATTAGAACGGTGGAAAATTGCTCATCAATTGGCATGTATAGACAAGATTGAATTTACAAATTTTGCTAATCAGGATTTAGATCGCGTTTGTCAATTTATGAGTAATAGCATTGAGTGGTTGAAGAGTAATTAAGATTATAGAACACGCATTTACAACCGCCTTTCCCTCGCTATACCAAAATTTGTATACTATTATATAGAACTGAATTAGAATAATACTGGCTTTTTCACAAGTTGACCTCATCGTGAAATTACGATACTCTAAAAATAGACCATCAACTACAGCCGTAACTCTTTCACAATAGACCGAT
>JAKUCC010000156.1:0-20584 GCA_030563365.1 Hemisphaericaspora xylanilytica | reverse complement strand
AATTTGAACATTTTCTGTCTAACATTGCTATGTGATAAAAACTCAGTCAATTGTTGTATACCAGTAATATATTCCAGGAAGGATATGTGGAAGAAATTCAAATCCTGTGAGTGTTTGGCAAAATATGTCAATAAATCCTGTTGAATCGCTTTTATAGACTCATCATTTTCTGGTTGATAACATTTATCAAATATAAAGAACTTGATAGACTGGCATAATGATTGATTTGAGTATATTGATTGTGTGAATCTATGCAAGTTTTCAAGGGTCATAATCAACGAGCTATTCATATATCTCATTCCATTCTGTGAAATAAACTGTCTATGATCAGTTCCATACTGTATAGGTAGTTCTGAGTCTATTACTACTGTAACTCTTCTATAAAGACGCCCTATTGCCAATGGGTATAATGTAGTACAAGTAGTCAGGAGATTGACCAAATCAAATTGATCGACATGTTGAAGTATTTCATTTAACACATGTGGTGGTAGTATATTGACTATTGAGTCTTTCGGTTGTTGTATACGTCGTGGTATACTATCGTTTTGTATGTATGAAGTATTTGGATATGAATGAAGTTGGTTGCTTCTTGTTGTAGTAGTGACAAGTGCCAGATTAGATTGTTGGTTTATCATTTTACCATAGCAGTTTTTTTTTCGGTGTCTCTTTCTCTCTCTATGGATCTGTACTTGTTAGTAAGTACCTTTACCTTAATACTGAAGTGTTTAGTGTAAGGTTAAAGTAGAATATTGCTCTATAAAGTAAAACAAGGATCTTCTAAATAAATAAATAAAAATTTGGCAGCAAATTACTTTTACTACTATTAGTTACTTAGTACATTTCACTATTAAATATTTATATACACACACACATTAGTTAAATGTATGTAATAGATAATATGTAATATTGAAAAATAGGAGTAATTTGCAATTTAATAATATTTTTTTCTTTTAATCTGTCTTTTACATGTTTCCTCCTTTTTATCACCGATTTTGTTTCATTTCATTTCATTTCTTTTTTTACAGGTTAAATGGGATTGGCTTGCTAATAGAGATGATGACTACTCTAGTAGAATGATGAGTAATAGTAGAATGATGGAATGATCGGATATGCTAGTACTACTAGATATCTGCTTGATGAATAGTTGACCGTCTATACATCTCCAAATGTAAATATACTTGTCATTTTTGTTTATCATATGCATTGCATCACTCCCTCCCCATTGTATACACTATATGACAATATGCATTATATGTACACACCTCCCCATCCCTTCTAGAAGATCATCAAACAAACAGACAAACAATAAACAATAGCAACACAATCCATCTAATGAAAAGCACCACAGCAAAAGCAAAAGCAAAAGCAACAGAAGTCATCGATGTATACACTGCAAAATAAATTGAAATTGATTTTTTTTTTTCATATTTCCGAAGCTTCCTCTTCCTCCCCCACCTCTAACCCCCTTCTCCATCTATCCCCCCCACGCTGTAACGTTGCATCACAAAAACTTGGAACGTTGACTACAAGCACTGGTCAATGGAACTAACCATTATATCATAACAGTGGTATCATCAATGATGGTACGATGCATCTTGATATACAAAAAAGCCTAATAATATTCAACAGTTAAACTAGTAATCAGTCCATTGTTTCTTATTATTGCTCCTCTTGCAACCTTAATAATTAATGGAATAGAAATCGCAGCCAATTGTTATCTTTGTCTCCCCACGTTTCCCTAGATCCTCCGGATGTTGCGACGTAATTTAAGCCCAAGAAATAAAATCGAGAAGCAAATCTCACCCTGACAACAAATTTGTGGGGGAGATTCAAGAAAAACACCCACTGGTCAACATCTTGTACAAATAGTCTAATTGTCTCCACTCAAGTAAACCCTTGGAATATCAGGTAGTACCAGCAAGAGAGTGACTATGCCAACACCCTAAGAGAGGGCGGGGGAGAGGGGTATGAGTTAGGTTAAACATTTATCAAACTGATTCTTACAATTGGTCTATATTTGCAACCTACGAGTATCATAATTCAAAAGTAAAACACTGAATGATCCATTTCCAAAGGCTAAACACCTATGCTATATTTACTCAAAAAAAATCTACCCTAATTATAATTTGTTCTTAAGATTAACATGAATAGCCTTTGCTTGAGTATACATACTCAAACCATATTCACCCAATTCTCTACCAACACCACTCATCTTAACCCCACCAAATGGCATACGACCATCACATGTGTTACTTTCATTAATCCAAACCATACCTGCTTCTAAATCAGCAGCCATTGAATGAGCAGCACTAAGGTCAGTGGTGAAAATCATGGCTGCTAAACCATATCTGGAAGCATTTGCAAGTTCAATGACTTCTTCATCAGTAGAGAACTTACCAACAACAACAACAGGACCGAAGATTTCTTCCTTAACAATTCTCATATCAGGTTGGACATCGGCAAAGATGGTTGGTTTGACAAAGTATCCATTGGCTAAATTATCAGAATCATTCTTTTCTCCACCAGTGACACATCTAGCCCCTTCTTCCTTACCAATCTTAATATAGTTCAATACCTTATCATGTTGTACCTTTGATACTTGGGGACCAACAACTGCCTTCGAGTCAAACATATCACCTTGTTTATAGTTTTCTTCAACTTCCTTGGCGAAAAGTTCAATGAACTTTTCATAAATTGATTCATGGGCATAGACTCTAGAGTTAGCAGTACAAATTTGACCTTGGTTACTCATGATACCAAGTGCAGCCCACTTAGCTGCTTGTTCCAAGTCGGCATCTCCTCTAACAATTAATGGTGACTTACCACCCAATTCCAAAGTGACAGCCTTCATGTTTGCCGAAGCAGCTCTTTGAATAGCAGCACCAGTGGCAGTAGAACCAGTGAATGCAATCTTATCAACATCCAAATGAGATGCCAAGGCAGCACCAGCAGTATTTCCAAACCCAGAAAGAATGTTAACAACCCCAGGTGGGAATCCAACATCTCTGAACAATTTGGCCAAGAACAACATAGAAAGTGGAGTCAATTCACTGGTCTTTAATACAACAACATTACCAGCAGCCAAAGCAGGAGCAATCTTCCAAGTAGCCATCGCAATTGGATAATTCCAAGGAATGATTTGTCCACAAACCCCAAATGGTTCATGGATAGTATATCCCAATCTAGCGGGATCATTCTGAACAACCCGACCTTGGATCTTATCGGCCCACCCAGCATAATATCTGAAAATTTCAATTGAGCCTTGAATATCATAAGCGGCATTATTTACCTTTGGCTTCCCGGAATCCCAAGCTTCAATCGAACTGATCAAATCAGCCTGTGCTTCCATGGCATCGGCAAATTTGTGCAAGAGCTTCCCACGAACATCGCCCTTGACTTTTCTCCATGATTTGAATGCTTGACGTGCGGCTTTGACTGCAATGTCAACGTCATCGGCATCGGCGGCGTATACTTCCCCATTGACCTCACCGGTGGATGGATTGTATGATTCTAAAGTGCTTCCCGATTTAGATTTGACGAATTCATTGTTGATGAATAAACCGGTTGGTTGAGAGTAGGTCTTACCGTCTGGTAAAGTGACTGGGTATTCTAATGGAAGTGACATATCTGAGTTTTTTTTCAAGTTTTGTAAAGTTTGATCTAGATTTGTAAAATAGTTTTGGTTATCTGATTGATATAAGATGGTATCTAATAAACAAGGAGAATGTGTTTGTAATGAAGAAATGAATTTATCGATGACAATTGGGGATGACTTTCATCGGTTTATATACTTGTGAAAAATTGATAAGTGGGGGGGGATCTCGGGGTAGTATAAATTTGCGAGATTGGGAATCGGAAAAAAAAGCGCATCTGCATTCCCCCAAATTTGCCGCTAATCAGTAGTAATGTAACTCACCCAAACCAGGTAAGCTTTGTTGTATGTTTGCGTGACAATTATCAAATCCTAGATCATGATACCACCATATCACCAAGGATCAATATCCAACTGTTGAACCTACTTGAGACCAATAGGTTTCAAAGGTTGGCAGTAAACCCTGAGGAACATTATCGAATTATCATCGACGCCACAACGGAAACACTTTCCCAATTAGGAAAAAGGATGCGTTTGTTGCAACAATTCTGTTATTTTCCACCTTCAATACCAATCCCCAAACCAATTCCGTCTAATCCAGGGGAGCAACGGCATACGATGACAGATATGGGATAGACTATGAACAGGTACCCTTTCTCGGCGATTAGATCAAAGTTATACCTATGCCTCGCAATAATCAAAACTCGGCCGAGAAATTTTTGTGAAAAACCCTTAGTTATCGAATCGAAGAAAACCCCAATACCGGAAAACCCGACTATCTCTCGTCAATTACCAACGCGAAGTTTTGACATATTGAAATAATAGGAGTAGGTAGTCATCGACAATGGTCTCGATAAGACGTTTCGAAGAGAATCGGTAGGTTCTCGGTGATTGGAACATCTCTTCCCAAGGAAAAAGCCATATACGTTTGGCCGAGAATTCGCATGCGCCCAGACCCAACATGACCAACAACCCTTATCGATAGAAAAATATGCCAATACCGGAAAACCCGACAATTGTTCTCCAGTTTGAGGTTTAGGTATTGACAAGAAGTTAGAGCGGACACTCTGGGGAAATGTTGGGTCTCGCCCAGATAAGCAACTCTTGTTGAGTGATCTGGATAAATGGGTGACTGTAACTGACAAGAAACACAATTGAGTATTTGCTAGTCCCTTCTAATCATTTTAGTAATTAGATTTCTAATTACTAAAGTACGTCATATTTCCAATGTTTCTTTAGTCAATGCATTGAGTGGTATCGAGTAAACCGGCGTCTTATGCAGGAACCCATGATAAGCCCCCCCAGATTTACTTCAACAAAAATCATGTAGTGAAATTTTTCGGTGCCGTAGGAAATCTTGAAAATCCTTCCACTATCTTATTCACCATCATCATCATTTCCGAATAATATTACATCTTTCATTATAGATATCTCTCACAATGGATTTCTCCAACTTTTCCGGGCAAAGTCCCGCTCATAATGAGTTCCGCAGTGACACCTTCACCACTCCCACCTTATCGATGATTCAATCACTCACCAAGGCGACCTTGGGAGATGCAGTGTACAATGAGGATAAAATCACCATTGAATTAGAAGAAAAGGTCGCCAAGATGACAGGCAAGCAAGCCGGGTTATTCTGTGTTAGTGGGACCCTTTCGAATCAAATCGCCATGCGCGTTAATTTAAAACAACCTCCATATAGTGTCTTGTGTGACTATCGAGCCCATGTTTATTCCAATGAAGCAGGCGGGATGGCGACGTTATGTCAAGCAATGCCACAGCCAATTAGACCAAAAAATGGCGTGTATTTAACCTTGGACGATGATATTATTCCAAATTTCATTCCTGATGATGGAGAAATCCATGGAGCCCCAACCAAATTGATCTCGTTAGAGAATACGCTTCATGGTATGATTATGCCACTTGAAGAAATCAAGAAGATCTCGCAATGGTGTAAAGAAAATGACGTCCGGTTACATTTAGACGGGGCAAGATTATGGAATGCTCATGTCGAGACTGGGATTCCGTTGGTGGAATATTGTCAATATTTCGATAGTGTTTCGCTTTGTCTTTCCAAGACGTTGGGAGCACCCATTGGGACAGTGTTAGTCGCCGATGAAGGGTTTATCAAAAAGGCAAATCATTTTAAGAAGCAAAATGGTGGGGGGATAAGACAGAGTGGGATCTTGGCGAGTATGGCCATTGTTGCCATCGATGAGAATTTACCAAAGTTAAAGAAAACCCATGATATGGCAAAAGAATTGGGGAAGTTATGTGAAGACAATGGGATTGTTATGGATCATGCTGTGGAAACTAATATGGTTTGGATTAATCTTGAGGCTAATAAGATTGATCCTGGTAAGTTGGTGGAAATTGCGGAAAAGTATGATGTGAAGATTTCTTGTGAAAGAATTGTGTTCCATTATCAAGTCTCGGAAGAAAGTTTCGAAAGAGCAAAGAGAGTTGTTTTGGAAACAATGGAATACGCTAGACAACATCCATACACTGGAAAGTATGGTCCTAGCTATTAAGTAGATTTGTTAGTTAGTTATGTCTTCTGTGTGTATATATACTGAGTAGGAGAAAAAAATTACTTGACCTGAGTCATCTTGTATTTCCCAAAGATAGATATCATGATTTCACTGGAGTTGTTTAAAGGGGACCTCCTAGACATTGATGTACCTAAGCCAGGTCAGGCCAATGTAATCCTATTCACAACTCGTATTTCACAAAAACTAACCGAGTTCTTACAAGATGAGTTCAATTTTGAACTTTCATTACGATTACTCGACAATCTCAATGAACAACTACGAATCCAGTCGATAAAAGACCAATCATTAAGATTTAAACAATTGATAGCTTCTTTATTCACCCGAGCAGTGTTGAATTCATTGTGTAAGCGAGAGTTATTCGCCAACATCGACTTCACATATAACGAATATGGGAAACCACAATTACCAAACCAGCCATTTCAGTTTAATTCAAGTAGTTCGAATGATATCATTAGTATAATTGTTGAATATTCACCGAGTGGAAATCCGATTGGGATTGATTTATCACATTCGCGACAGGATGCAATTTCGAAAGAGAATTGCATTGAGGATTTTCAAGCGATTTTCCATGCTAAAGAATTGGACTATTTTAAGAATGTCGACGATGTTGATGAACGATATTTCCAATTCAATCATTTTTGGACCTTGAAGGAAGCATTTACTAAATTGATAGGGTCAGGGTTAAATGTCGAATTATCTGATTTTTATTTCACATTAACAAGAAGGTTTGTGGAAGAGGAATACATATATGCATCTCCAATACCGACCAAGGAAATCTCGGAACATTCATTGTCATGGTTTAAAGATGTCGAGGTAAATATAGAAAATTTACTTAAACGACAAGATAAGTTTATAATGAATTTATCCAACAAGTCCAATTTCAATGTTTATTGTTCGATATTAGAGAATGGACATGATAAGGAACTACCCGTGATAATTACATTCATTAATCAGAATGAAATCGCGTCATTTCGTCATTTTGAATTACATTTCGAACATATATTAGAAAGATACACTTGATAGACTTCTATAGACAACAAAGGGAACAATATCATATTATTCCGAAGTTATGAATTATCGCCGAGCAAAAAATCTAGAGCAAATAAACACCAACCGCAGCAGCCGCGACTTCAACCCCCAATTGAACCGGTTTAGCCGCATTCTTGACTTTGACTACTGGGGGCACAAGTGTCTCTAATGGGATATCTGATGTTTTGGTTCGTTTAGATTTCCGAGTTTTGTGCAGTTTGGTAGATTGGGAAGTTTCCGATGGGTCGATGTTTTTACTTGTGTTGATTCCATCGATGATTCGACTTCTCCTGATTCCATAGGTGATTCGATATCTCCTGAATCCATGGATGATTCGAACGTGTCGGATTTGGAGAGGGTTTTTATTCCTTTGGTTCGGGATAGTGATTTTAACACTCCTTGTCTCGAAGGTATTCTGCGGGCTCCTGATCTCCCTGGTAATTCTCGAGTTTGTGATGGGCCAGATGGTTCACTTTCATCGGATTGGGTAGGTGATATTAGTTCCAGTTCTTGTGGTTCAGCTGGGGAATTTGTTTCTTGCCCATCAGGACTGTCAGTTTGTTCACCATTATGTTCTGGCTCATCGTGATGTTCTGGACCGTGACTGTGTTCTGGCGTATCAACCCCTTCAAGATCTTGGGGTTGTTCCGACATTGGAAACGTACCTGGTTCATACTCTTCGGCATCAACAACTTCATGAGGTTCCTGTTGTTCCTGTGGTTCATTCTCTTCAGGTTCGGAAATATCACTAGACTCTTCCGGTTCGACTTCTTCGGAATCAACAGCGGTTTCACCACCACCTTCTGTGTCCTGTGCAACCTCTGGTGATTCAACCCCATTGGGATCGGCTATTGGTTGAAGACCACCATAGACTCCGCCATCCACGAATGAAGGATTTCGGAGCAGGTACTCGCCCATCGCTAACGCCATGTCCTGTTCGTTTTCATAGGAGATGGCATTGACCAAAGCTGCAATGATTAACGAGGCGGTTATTGTGGAGACTTTCATGAGATAGGTGTTTGTGAACTTTAGTGATGAATGAATGCTTGTTCAATAGGAGTGTAATGGAAGGAGTCCGCTGTTTTCTCGTTATAAAATTTTGGAGCTCTTTGTGTTGGATTCAAAGTTGATGGTTATATTGGGTTGTGTAGTGTATCATTCCAGCGCTTGTGGTATATATTTTGCGGCAAATAGGAGCGGAATAATTTTCCTGATCGGAAAATCGAATAATTATGAGTGCAGCGAGGTCAATCGGTCCCTGCTACAGATTCAAGAGGTACAATAGTTAGCTATTCAAACTGATTGCTTTATAACTAGCTAAGAGGATACTTTGCATTGTATAGACAAGTAAGCAGGAATCTTCCCACTGATGTGACTCAGGTCAACCCGGATGCAAATAGTAAACAAAGTACATATTTGGCAGCGCATCTGTTTATAGTCTGTAGAATCACTCTCATTCCTTTGAAAATGTAAATTTAATTGATACAATGTAGCAAGATGAGTTACTTCCTTCAATGTGTTCATTAAGAATATAGGGTGTTTAGTGTATTGAAAGAGCGAAGTATTTTTGTGTGTTGCAGAGTGCGACTAACCTGGACCCAGTTTGAACCAAACTGAGATTTTTCACCCACTGGAGACTTCCTATATTAACCCAAAGATTAACCCCACCCACTCATCCAATGACTTCATTACTATTGAACAAACATGAGAAATTCTTCAATCGATGTCTAATTGGACTTCCAGCATCAGCAGCATCGGAAGATTCCGACAAGTTAGCCATCATCTACTTTTGTCTCCATGGGTTACAATTGATTGATCGATTCAATTTCAGTGATGGTGAATTACAATATTATACCAATCTCATATATCGAGACTTCTTGATTGAAACAGACGATATTGTTGCATTTAGAGCAACTAGTTATTTCAAAGATGCGGGATCAGAATATGATTTGCCAAATTTATCAAGCACATTATTTGCATTATACATTCTCCTAATTTTAAAATCCAACTATTCCAACAAGTTATCACAAGGTAAAGTAATGAACTTTTTGAATAAATGTCAGATTAAGTCGGGTCCAGATCGGGGAGGATTTGTTCCGACACTTACTTTTCATAATGGGGAATTTGAACAATTTGGCCAAACTGATCTTAGGTTTTGTTATATTGCATTGTTGATTCGTCATTTGATCAGATATGATGAAGATAATCATGAAGATGATATTGATGTGAAAGCGCTACAAGAATTTATCTTAATGCGAATGAACCCTGATGGGGGGTTTAGTTCGCAAGTCCTTGATGAATCACATTTAGGATTCACATTCTGTGCCATTGCCGCATTGAAATTATTAAACTATCCAGTTGAACAATTGGAATTGACTAGAGATTGGTTACTTCATCGTCAAGCAGATTATCCTGAATCGTTATTTAGTTCAATAGAATATCAATATTATAGACAACAAGACATTGGTGGGTTCAATGGGAGAGATAACAAATTTAGTGATACTTGTTATTCATGGTGGGCTAGTGGTGCCTTAGCGATTATGGATCCACAAAACATGCAATTGATCGATATGAAGAAAGCAGAAGAGTACTTGATAAATGAGACTCAGAATGATTTGTTTGGTGGGTTTGCTAGAGATATTGAGGCAAGGCCAGATCCCATGCATAGTTTTATGGCATTGGGTAGTTTATCACTATGGAATCGTGAGAAATACGGATTAAATGAGATTGAACCAATTCTTGTAATTTCTCAAGAACTGTACAAATTTTTCAAAAGTGAGATTAAGTATTAAGGAAAGTTTTCATTAATTTATAGAGTGTTTGGAGATGCTTACTACAGACCCTTGGGGTTTCTTTATTACTTTTATTTTCTTTCCTTTTCTTTCCTTGTGTACTTCGGGACATTACGGTTGGGACAAAAAAGTTTCTGGGGAGTTTGAAATTTTTCATTGTTACTTAAAAACTGGAAGAGTCATAACCCCCCGTTATAATACACCAGCTATCGTCATTAATTTGGAAATATATATCCTATCATACTCCTTTACCCGAATCAACAACATCTAGTTATGTCGGAAGTAGTAGTGGTATCAACACAGGAGCAACCGCATTCAGTATTGGAGGTTAAGAATGACATCACACCCCAGATAAAACCCACAATCAAACAGGCGGGCAAATCCCCTGAAGCAATCGCCCATCTTGCATCGGGAGCATTGGCAGGGTTAGTCTCGGCAGTTATGTTACAACCGTTTGACTTACTTAAGACAAGATTACAACAACAGGATCTTTCATCGACGGCACAAAAGTCATCACTTGCACAAGAAATCAAAAAGATGAATAAATTTACTGATTTTTGGCGGGGGACATTACCGAGTACATTACGTACTTCAATCGGGGCTGGATTATATTTCACCAGTTTGTCGAAAATGCGGTCCTCGTGGTCTGAGTTTAAGCTGTCCCATGTCGATGGAAATATATCAAAGAATGCCATGTCTAAATCATCAGTATTGCCCAAGTTGTCACCGTTTGAGAATCTTACTATTGGATTTGTGGCTAGAGGAGCAGTTGGATTTGTTACTATGCCAATCACGGTTCTCAAGACTCGATTTGAATCTAATCATTATAATTATACATCAATGGCCGAAGGAATTAAAGGGACATATTATGGTCATGAGCCAGGCATGCCAATGTCTAATGTTGGAAGCATTCGAAATTTCTTTAAAGGATCAGTGGCTACTTTGATTCGGGATTGTCCATATGCTGGGTTATATGTATTGACATATGAATTGTTTAAGAATGACTTTTTCCCATTATTGATACCAGTAAATTTTGAAGATTCCACCAGTAGCAGTATAATTAATTCCAGTGCTGCTGTGTTGGCTGCTACTACGTGTACGACAATAACTGCCCCATTTGATGCGATTAAGACCCGATTGCAATTGACTAATGAGACGTCGATTTTGAAGTCGACGAAAACGTTGATTCAGGAACAAGGTGGGGTGAGGAATCTTTTCCGAGGATTGTCGTTAAGATTGGGGAGAAAAGCCATAAGTTCGGGGATTAGTTGGTGTATTTATGAAGAATTATTAAAGAGCAGTTTTGCACAGAATTTATTTACCAAGAAAGAAAGATTGTCATAGTTGTTTGATGGTGGTGGTGGTGGTGGCCTTCTTGTATATATTTTGATGTATATTATTGTTAATACATAGGTTAAGTAATGAATTTAGTAGTATGATTGGGTGATGATTTCCTGTATACAATGAAGATTGATTTAAGTTGTGATGATGAACCTCGGATAAATTGTTGTTGAGTGTAAATTGTTGATTGATTTTTTTCCCGCAGTTTGTAATTTATAAATTAATTTAATGTGGAGAACATCCACTCACTATTTCATCCCATCCATCCACACACACACACACACACACATCTTTTCTTTCTTCCAATCACAGCAAAAATGGATGAAGAGTTAATCAATAATGCAGTTGCATTCTTAAGAGATCCACAAGTGGCTACATCACCATTAACCAAAAAGGTTGAGTTTTTAGAATCAAAGGGATTAAACCAAAGTGAAATTGAAGAGGCATTACGCAGAGCGAATGAATCAACCACCGCTTCACCAACTACAGCAAGTACTTCTTCCTCCTCATCGGTAGTTTCGACAGTTGGGAATAATGCGTCTGTAGTCACGAGTCAACCAAATCTTCCTCCCATCGATTATTATAATGCTCCTCCGCCACCACCTGAAAGATCATGGAAGGATTATTTTATTATGGCGACTGCTACTGCTGGTGTTGTGTATGGATTACATCAAGTGGTCACGAAATATCTTATTCCTTCGGTTATCCCACCCAGTCAATCGGCTATTGAGAAGGATAAGGAGAGTATAGAACAGGAATTTTTGAAGATTGATAAGATTTTGGAACAATTAAGCGAGGATCAAGAAAAGATCAAGACTGAGAATGAAGCTAAATTAAAGGATATTGATACTGTTATTGAAAATGTTAATGATTTCTTGAGTAAATATAACAAGGATAAATTGAAGTTTGATGATGATTTAAGATTGATGAAGTTGGAGATTGATAATTTGAGTAATAGTATTCAAAAGAATATGAATGTGACTAAGGAAGATATAAATGATGAATTAAAGGAGATTAACCAAGAAATGCAATCATTAAAGAATTTGATTAAGGCAAGAAATACAAATACAAATCAAGGTAATGGAGGTATAGAAAGAAAGATTGCTCCAGCATCGTCTATTCCATCAGCATCGGAAATCTTGAAGCGCGCAAAGGCAAAGGCAGAAGAAGCATCGTCATCGTCAAAAGAGCCAACTCCAGTAGTTGAAAAGAAACAACCTGAGAATAAGCCATCCTCACCAGTACAACAACAACAAGGATCACCAGCAGACAGAGTTGGTGCCGTGACTGCAGGTGGGGTGACCGCAGCAGGTATTCCAGCTTGGCAATTACAAGATAAACAAAGAGAAGAAGAGGAATCAGCAGCAGCGGCAGAAAAGACCAAGCCAGCAGAAGGATCGTCTGGTGCTGCTGTTGATGGTGATGCTGGTATTCCATTATGGCAAAGAAATAGTGGTGGGATAGATTCCAAGAGTGAAGAAGCAATTAGGGATAAGATTGCTAGTATTGGTGTACCACCATGGCAATTGAATAGTAGTACTAATGCTAGTCAATAGAGAGAAGTATTTTGTGTGTAATTTGATATTTATATTAATGGAAAACAACTACTGTAGTGTTAGTGTTAGTGTGTGTGTGTCTCTGATGTGTTTTAGTTATGTGTGTAATTATATGCAGTACACTATATTAACAAATCAAAATACAACGAAAAGAAAGGAAAAAAATTCCAAACCAACTGACTGAGTGATTGATTGACTGATTGATTGACTAACAGACAAAAAAAAAAAAGGAAGCACAGTGGAAGAAAAATCAAGAAAACCAAAAAAGAAGAAAAAAAGAGACGTGTACTTTTTACCAAATCTTTTTTGTTTTATTTTTTTTTTTGTTCTTACTTTGGCTACTTTACACACCCAAAACATTTTTTACAACCAATTTTTACTCAACTACAATCACACACCAACCATTCATATACACAGATACACCACCCCCCATTTGTACTATACACGTATCTAACCAGGCATTATACCACATAGTCATATCCATTCATCGGTCCACCACACACACACACACACACACAAACAAATCATTAGTATTCCCCCCTCCTCCATTCACACAAGATCCCCAATTTTTTTTTTTCAGGACTTTTTTTGTTGTGATTGTTAATTGAGTCCATTGATTAGTTTGTTCATTCATTTGGTGTTTTTGATATCCATATTTATTGATCTTGATACTACTGTTAGTACTACTACTACTACTACTGCTACTACTACACCCAACTATCAAGGTTTAATTTTGTCAGTTGTCTTTTTTTTTGCAAACAAACATCAAGAGTTCCGCTTTGCTTTTTTTTTTTCAATCATTTGAAGTTTGTTGGTTGATTTCTTTTAAAGTTTTAATTATTTTATTTTTTTTGGTTAATTGTCGAATACATCATTACGGTGGGAATTTTTTTTTCTTCTATTTAAGAAAGGGTTTCTTTTATAACTTAAAAAGGTTTTGGTTTAAAAGGAAAAGTTTGGGCTAATATTCACTTCTTTGTGTGTTTCAGGTTGGTTAATTGTTTTATTCACGTTTTTTTAATTAATTAATATCACCAGAAAGGAGATCTAGTTTGGATCTTTGTTTTTAACACGGTTTTATTACACAATAGTACCTTTTGATAACAGAAAGGCTGATTTTTATATGTTATATTCAGAAATCATCAGTCATGTCCACCAAATATTCCAAAAGAAAATTAGACTTGGTTCCGTTTAATAATCAAGTTGAATTTATTGATCGGGTTATTGCCAATAACTCAAAGCAACAAGTTTCATCTCATCAAAATTATGGTTCTTCAAGATATCATCACCATTCTCATCACAACAATCAACAGCAGCTGCAGCAACAACAACAACAACATCACCATCCTCATCAACAACAACAGCATCATCATCAACAACAACAGAACCAACAACAAAATAAATATGCATTAGCTGCAGTCGCAGCTGCGGCCGCAGTTCAACATCAACAGCAACAAAGTTATTTGCTTCAACAACAGGCAGCGCAACAACAAGCTCAAAACCAGAGACAAGCGAAGCAACAGCAGAAGGTATTTTATCCAGGTTCCTTCCAACAACAGCAACAACAACAGCAACAGCAACAGCAGCAACCACAACCATATGGTCAACAGTTCCAGGGTTTACAAAGTAACTCCCCACAAATTTTTGCTGGCCATCAACAACCACAACAACCACAACAACAGCAACATCATCAACCCCCTCAAGTTTTCGCTGATGTTCCCGCTTCATCGCTTTTAGGTGATAATCAATACCAACAATCTCACCAACAACAACAGTCTCAACCACAGAAATTCTCGCATTATGTTAATGCTGGTTCTGGTGAAACTTCTGTGTCGGGAAATACTGGTACTGGAATTGCCGATTTACAAAATAACTTTTTATTGTACAATGGAAGTTCTCATTCCATTTCTTCGCCTACAGTTGGTCAATTCATTCCACAAAAACAGTCATCAACGTCATCATCATCATCTTCAACGACAATGCCTGTCCATTCCAAAATCTTTGAGAATGTAGGCACAAGTCCAACTAATGAATCGCCAATTTTGTTACCACCAAATGCCAATAACTCAATCTCATCTGCTTCGACTGGTGGTGCACTTAAGAATTCACCACCAAGTTTATTCTTATCAGCTGTTAATTCTAACAAAACTGGGTCACCCTTGCTTGCGTCATCGACTACAAACGCAGCAACTGGTAATTTCCTTGATTCACCATCCATTTTAACTGGAACATCGGGGTCATCAACCTGGAGTTCAAGTGGGGTTCCTACTGGTGGTTCGATTTGGGGTCAAAGTACTACATCGCTCAAGTCCAATGTTACATTAACTACTGCTGGGAACTCAAATACTAACTCCAAGAATGGAAGCAATATTTTATCTGGGTTTGGTCTGTCTGGCTTATGGTAATGACAGAG
Organism: Hemisphaericaspora xylanilytica; assembly: GCA_030563365.1. Taxonomy (NCBI): domain Eukaryota; kingdom Fungi; phylum Ascomycota; class Pichiomycetes; order Serinales; family Debaryomycetaceae; genus Hemisphaericaspora; species Hemisphaericaspora xylanilytica. The sequence goes on along the minus strand of JAKUCC010000156.1, from coordinate 5,309 downwards.
TAGAAGGTGGCTTCTAAAAAAATTTCGCAATTGTTTTTGTTATCTCCACTATGTCCCAATTTTTTTTTTCATCCTTGTTATTATTGTTTATTGAAAGGACGGTTTCTTATTATATTTTGATTTTTGGTTCCAAAATTTGTTTTGTATATGTTGATTTTGATTTTGCTCATCTTCCCAAGAGAGTCTATTTATATATATTGTTATCCTAATTGTGGTTGGTTGTATTGATACAAGTGTGCTTTTTTGTTTGAGTTTTGTTTTGGAGAGAGAGAGGAAAGAACATAGAAAAGACATCAACTTTTTCAGTTTATTATTATTGTTGTTATTATTGTTATTGTTATTGTGATTATCATTTGTAGGTGTTTAGTTAACGTTGTTGTTTTAGTTTTATTAGTGACTATATGATTTTTTTAATACGATATTTATTTGGGAGTGTTTATCAATTGAGTGTTTATTAGTGTATTGATCTTTGGCTATTAATGTAGTGGTTGACTGTTGAAGTATTTTCCAGTTAAACCAACATCCTAACATTTTTTTCTCTCTCTGTCTTGAAGTATCTCAAAGATCTACATACAAAACTCGCCAGACCAATAGACAGGGACGCCACTAATAAGCTACTACTATTTGTTATCCCTAATGACGGAAGCTATATCTCTATCCAAGCTAATAACAAAATCCACAAACCAAAAGATCTCACCAAGATCATTCATATCATTAATTGATCAAGTACAAACCAAGCAACACACCATTTCCGACCAACAATATGTCAGTGAACTACTTGAACTAACCAAGATAAATACCACAGTAAAGCACCAGAGATTCAATGATTATAAAATCAACTTAATCATAGAACTTTCACTAAGTTCGTTATCACATTGTCTACAATTTTGGCGATGCTTGGGGAAATTACCAGACTCGATGCAAATTATCTACTTATCCAAATTTAATAAAAAGTTACTACATCAATATACAAAATATGATCGTGAAATTATCAAGTCATTAATTAATCAGTCGTTCATTCAGTATTGTTTGGATTATTTGAACAAGTTACACGAGCGATCGTTTACCGAGTATCAAAAATTGGTGGTAAATCAAGTCATATTCTTTGTTGGGTCAATTATTGATAGTTTTGGAAAGTTGTTGATCCCCAAGGAAGATAACCCATTTCAGAATTTTGTGATTAAGTTGATTACAATCTTAAAGAATTTGAAATTGGGAAGATTATTGTCGTTTTTGTTATTGAAGACAAAGACTATTCTAACACCGGGACAAATTGACCATTTGATTCATAGTAAAATTATCAAGCATGAGAAGGAGAGTAGTTTGCAAACATTTATGACACTGAATATTAAAATTGAACAAGGGACAGGACAGGAAGAAGAAGAAGAAGAATTGAATACTTCAACCCATTTACTTTCGTTGTCGATCAATACCTTGTCTGATGAAAAACAGGAAATCTACTTTGCGACAAAACGCTGTTTTTGGTTTTTGAAATTATTGAAGGAATACCAATATGATAGACTGGATTTATTGAATATGTTTATCGTTAATTTGATGCCATTATCAAAGCAAAAGAATACATATGCAGTTGCCTATGAATTTCTTAAGAGTTTATTTGTGATGTGGGATTTATTGCAACACGATAATACATTTGTCAAGTTTAATCTACATAATTTCATCATAACTCGAGTTCCCATTTTATTATCCAATTTAAAACTAAATGAAGAGGAAAATGTCGAAAAGGCACTTTTGCACGTTTTTGAAACCCTACCCCAAACAAATACCGAGATCAAACAGCAATTTGTCAAGAGTCTTGTTTTCCACAAATGTATAGCCACGCAATCATTGCCCAAATTTTCTGATCTTAACCAGCAATCAATCATGCATGAATTACAATCACATTCTCAAGAATTGAATTTACGACAGAAATTCAATGAGAAGTTGTTGAATATAAATAGTGAATTTACTTCACTTGAAGAATCTGGTTTAATTCAATTTGTAAATAGCTTGCCAGTGTCGTTGGAACTCCTGAGTAAGCGACAACAGGACTTGAGCACAATTGTATTGGAGATTATTGATGACTTGATGATTGCCAAAGACCACGAGAAATTGAATCGATTATTATTATGCCTTATGGGTGATGTTGATATTTTGAAATTGATTGTGTTTAATTCAAAAACTCCATTTTCGATATTGTATAAATTGATCAATTTTGTTGATTCTGAACAGTTTAGTATTGATGATGACGATGAGAATTTCCAGGACATTTATTCATATTGTGGGGTTGCCATTTTGAGTATTATACTAATTATCGAAACTTTTAAGTTTGATTTAACCAATTTATCAATCAAAAGTTCGTTTGTCATTGATTATATCAACAATTTCTACTATAGATTATGTGATAATTTGACAACCCAAACCCCTCCAGACAATGATGAAGAAGGAACCATTATCGCGGTGAATTATAATAATTTGTTGACGGAATGGATCAATGCTCTATTTGATGATAATAATGATGGGCTTTCTGATGATTTAATCAAATCTATTAATATCAAGCAGATCTACAAACTTATCCCGATTATTTATCAACAAGCAATTGTGGCAACAAGTTTTAACAAAATTGATTTTAATATTTTGAACAATGGATTGGATTATTTATCTCAAGTATTTCTTATTCCGTCAACTTTGAGTTTAATCAGTTGGTTGGTACGGGAGATTAAATTATCCTCTAGATTAGAGGCAGACAATATCCATCTCAAAGTCCTTGGCGAGATTATAAAATCAAACACAGCTGGAGATCCTCAAGATGTTTCCTCCTTGATCTTTAGGATTGTTTTGCGGATCAGCGGAGCGGGGATTGTTGCAACTTTGAAGAAATTCAAAGATAGCGGATCCAATCCCATTGCTACCCAAATTATTCAAACAGTTACTGGTTTAATTGGAGAGGCTCTGATGGATCAATCACCCCTGATAGAAAGGGATTTGGATATTAGCGAAACCATCAAGTCACAATTAATCAATAAGGATCATGGATTGGATATTACATTTATCGAGAAGTACATAACGGGACATCGTAGTGAGATGACCAAATATGTATTACAAGAGATTTATGCATTTCAAAAATCCAACAATGAAGAATCGAAAATTTTGATTAATTTGATGACATCAACCATGGTTTTATTGACAATTGATTCATCCGTTGATAAAGAATATTGGAAAACTAACTTGCATAGGAAATTTGAAGCTGGAATTATCAAAGATGATCAATCTAAGAGTTTAGAGTTTCAAATAAGTATGGATAGTCATTATTCTTCAATTTTCTCCGATTCATCAGCAGATGTGCCCAATGACACCAATACTAAACCCGTCGAGAATGAAATGGACCAATTTCTAAAAGCAGATGACGATGAGGATGAAGATATGATGGATGACGATGGGTTGTTTAATGAATTAAAGATCAAGAATTTGGGCACGGCTGAAAAGTTGAGTCAATTGAAGGAAATTGAGCATTTGAAGATGAATTTCTTGGAGGAGTTTAGAAAAGTCCGCGAGGGGATAAATCCTATCTATTCTCGTTCAGTAAGGATCTTGGGTGATAAGTTATTAGAAGAAGTGAATAATTTGTATATTTAGAAAGAGTAGATAGGTGAATTGTAAAGTTTTGCGTTGCGCGTTTATCGGCATATCTCCAGGTGAGGCTTTTCTATTTGGAGTTGTTGTTATCTGCGTGGTTTTTTTTGGATTATTTTTCTTAAATCCGGCGGTTACCCAATTGGGAAGTTTCTTGCGGTGGGCTGCGTCAACTGACACTCAAGAGATAAGCGAATATGTCAACCCTGTCAAATTTTGTTCAAACCAACGGCACTGACAATTCTGGTTAATGCCATAAGACAATTGATAAATAACAAGTCTGTTTAAAACCACAAGGCATACTCTCGTTTCATTGGAAGAGGGTAAATATGTTCGACGAATCGTTGAATATATGTGTCTGTTTCTTGACATATCTAAATATTGAACACAATCTGCCCAAGATAAGAATACCCATGGCTTAGTGAGATCTTTTTTTTTTCAAGATAAAGCTTATAACCAACCATCCCTTATCTCCCTCTTTTCAATTTGTTTTGCATCCATGGAAATACCCATTATCAAACTACCCTAAAATCTCTCCGGGGGTAAATTGAAGAGATATGTCCCAAGCCATATAAATACCCTCCCACGTATCACCATATCTCTCAAGTGACCATATACCACTGTCATTCTCTAGTAACAACCATGAACACCATCAAATCAAAGGCCGAAAGTCATCTAAGCAACATAAAATCTCGTACTGAAGAACACCTCCACCATGTCCTATCAAACCGCGGAGAAATCAGACAAATCCACGCCCAAGACGCCGCTAACGATGCCGAATTACTAGCCCAAATCGGCTATAAACAAGAATTGAGACGGCATTATAGTACCATCCAAGTATTCGGGATTGCCTTTTCCATCATGGGATTATTACCAAGTATCGCATCGACCATTGCTATTGGCTTAGAGGCTGGTCCTGCTGGGTTAGTATGGGGGTGGTTCTTGGCTAGTATTTTCATCTTTTGCATTGGGACGTCAATGTCATTCTTGGGCAGTGCCATACCTACCAGTGGAGGATTATTTTATTATTCAAATTATTATGCGCCGGAAAGTATTCGAGTGCCCTTGAGTTTTTTGATTGGGTGTTCCAATTCGTTGGGGTTGATTGGCGGGTTGTGTAGTATTAGTTATGGGTTTGCCGTGGAGATCCTATCGGCGGTGTTTATCCAACGGGATGGTGAGTTTGAGATTACCGATGGGAAATGTTATGGAATCTTTGCTGCTTGTATTGTATCCAATGTGATTATCTCCTGTTTGACTACCAAACATGCTGCTACTTTGCAAACAATCTCAATTGTGGTGAATGTATTTTTGGTATTGTTATTCCTTATTGCTGTCCCCGTGGGGTTTAGAAGTAATTTTAATTCTGCTGAGTTTATATTTACCAATTTTGAAAATTCAAGATCATCATATAGCACCGCCTGGTCATTCGCGTTGAGTTGGATGCCGGCAATTTGGACCATTGGTGCATTTGACTCAGCAATTCATTGTTCCGAGGAAGCTAAAGATGCTCAAAAATCAATTCCATTTGGGATCTTAGGATCAATCTCGGCATGTTGGTTCCTTGGATGGTTCATTGTCATAGTATGCGCTGCATGTATCAAAAACGGTGATGTTGCCGCCGTGCTCGCCTCTCCAACTGGTTCACCCATGGCACAAATCATTTATGACGCCTTGGG
>JAKUCC010000155.1:0-20636 GCA_030563365.1 Hemisphaericaspora xylanilytica | reverse complement strand
CCCTTGATTATATAATACAATTCTAACACCGGTCACACCGGTTTCCTTATTTCGTAATTTTCATTTTAAATAAATTCAAAAATAATAACCGTCAGATATGAATCTCAACATGTATTCATCAATGTGCCCTACTCCTTCTTCAAAATCAACATCCACCTCTTCGTCTGGATTTGCCAAAACATCTGGAGTAGCAGTAGGAACTGGTGTCCCTGTAGCAGTACCCGCTTTGCTTTCTTCCTGGAAATCTTCATCGTCAATGGCAACTTCTTTCAATGCAGCACCAACAGCAACTCTATCCTCTTCATCCTCGGCTTGAGCCAACACGTTACCCATTTTAGCATCACCTGAAAAATCGATTGTTCTATCTGCAATGTCTAATTCGACATTGGCATCACTAACAAGATCCCTAACCGAAAATTTCCCAAAGTAATCTGTAGTAAACTCACCCTCTTGAATAACCACATTGTCCAATTGTTTCTTCTGATTTGCCTTTCTAAGAATATTGGACTCGATAGTATATTCAGAAACAAAACGATAAATGTGAACGTCTCTCACTTGACCAATTCTATGACAACGATCTTGACACTGTTTATCCATTGCTGGATTCCAATCCGAATCATAGAAAATAACAGTGTCTGCACCCGTCAAATTAATACCCAATCCCCCCGATCTGGTGGACAAGATAAATACTGGAATTCTTGGGTCACGATTAAACTTCTCAGTCAAGAGTTGCCTGTCTTCAATCTTCGTTGCACCGTCTAATCTCATATATCTATATCCATGAATATTTAAAAATTGCTCAAGAATATCCAAAACTTTTGTCATTTGGGTGAAAATAAGTGCTCTATGCCCTTCTGCTGTTAATTGTTGCAACAACGAGGCAAGTTTTTGCAACTTACCACAATCATACTGTAATAAAGACTTATCTGGGAATGCAATAGATAATTTGACTTGCGATTTATGAAATGGGTTGGTAATTTTCCGGCGGGAAACTTCATGAGCAATCTTACGTTGAGTCGATATCGGCACTAGTTGATCTTTCATATCAAGTGCTACCACCGGTGGGGTAACAATCGAGAATTTATCGATCACCTCACCCATCTCATCAACTCGTTCCAGGATGGTTAACATGAACTTTTTCAACATCTCTCTTTCTTCATAACTGACCTTCGATTTCGTAAGCAACTTATGCAAAGACTGTCCATAAATTGGCTTACGACCACACCTCAATGAATTCAAATATAAAACATGTGTCAATTTTTCTTTAAGTTCGACTTGCTCTTCCGCTTTTAAATGTTGATAATAATCGACATAATCGCTTATGTCTGCGGTTGCAGTATTGGCGAGCTCCTTTTCCAATTGCCCCAACTTCGAAATTTGCTTTTCAAATGGCATGGATGACTTCAACCTATCACATGATTCTGCAACGAAATAGTTTAGTCCTTCCGCATTTGTAATATCAAGATTCAAAACACCAAAGTCAATATTTTTCTTGAAATTATTATTCTCGATTTGCTTTTGCACTAGATCATTAGTGATTTGATAATGCGAGGAGACTGACCGCGGCATGGCAAATGATGTAACAACCGGCCGGACTTCAAATAAATCAGGGTGATTACATACTTTTCTAAGTTGCATTAAACAATTGATAATTGAGAGGAAATTCCCAGAAGCCAATGTCTCCTTGGTTTTGGCTCTCGACATGAAGTCGTCATACAAAAATCTCTGTCGGTTGGACAATCGACAGTAGACAATATGTTCGTATTTTCCTGGCATTTGCTTTTCCACATCCTTCTTCAAACGACGCAATAAATAAGGTCTCAAAACTTGATGTAATCGAGCAACTGTATTTCTTGTTTCTTCATCCATCTTCAGCATGGCTCTTTCATTTTCATCTATTAAATCCGAATTAGCACCGGCAGTAGTTTTCTCCAAAATCTTATCCACAGGTTTACCGAACCATTGCTGAAAGTCATCCAAATTTGCAAAGCCTTCTGGCATCGCTTGATTAACTTTTGATGATGGCATTAAGAAATAGAGCAATGACCATAATTCCATCAAGTTGTTTTGCAAGGGGGTACCGGTTAAGAGCAATCTATTTTCAGTATTAAAGTTCAATAATGCTCTCCAACGAGTCGATCTAAAATTTTTGATGTTATGAGCCTCATCTAGGATCATATACCGCCACCTTCTTCTTTTGAATGATTGTTGGTCTTGAACGACTAATTGATATGATGTGATACATACATGAAACGCATCAGGCTTGTTCCAACCTTTTCTCTTCTGCGCTCTTTGTTGCGGTGACCCATAGTATGTTAATAATTTGAATCCGGGGGCGAATTTCTTAAACTCCATTTCCCAATTTAACATAACTGAGGTCGGAACGATAATCAAATGCGGACCCCAAATATGATGTTCACAGGCCAAATAAGCCAACAAAGATATCGTCTGGATGGTTTTACCCAACCCCATTTCATCGGCAAGTATCCCGTTTGTACTATTGTTATACAAGCTGGCAAGCCAGTTAAGACCTTGTTTCTCGTATGGACGCAATGTGCCTCTTAGTAGTGATGGAATCGGCACATCTCTGACTTTATATCCATTTATGACTTCCATATTTTCCTCATTCTCTTCTGCCTGTTCTTCGGATTTAAGATGTCCATTTTGTTCAATCTCACCATTTTGCTGATCATGCTCACCTTCCGAGGATGACATAAATTCATCATCGCTATTACTTCCTCCGTCGCTAGTTTCAAAATCACCAGATTCACTCGATTCGCCGTTATCATCGTGCGGATTGAAGAGACTGGCTAACCCTGTTCGCGGAGTTTCGATACCTCCATTTTCTCCGTCCGATTCGCTAATGGACAATTCAGAATCCAGCATAGAGCTACTTTCATCCGAATCTAATACTGAATTTTTTGCCGATTCCTCCTCTTTGTTGAATTTCTCAATCAATTCTAACTGTTCTTTGGTATATTCTTCAGTTGGTGCAGGACTCTGAGAAACTTCATCGACACCATACAATGATGCAAGACCACGATTTATGTCCGTGTTATCATCATCTTCTTCTTCGCTTTCCAGAAATTCTGTGGTGTTATCTTCAATCTCAGACGAAGGCTTTTCGGATTCACCCAGGTCATTTTCAGATGCACTTGTAGAAGAGCCAGTAACATCAATATTCGAATATTTAGCCTTTAATTGTTCTATAGTTAGGTTCATATCGTTCTCGTCATTTTTCGCCCTTTGATCAATCCCATCTTCTTCCTCAGAACTTGAACTAAAATTATCCGAATCATCGGCATTGTATTCATCGGCAGTGGCTATATCAGCTGTTGTTTCTCTCGATGATGGATTTAATTGCGCTTCCAATAATTGCGTAGAATGTTGTAACATCTGACTCAAATGTTCTCTACCTTTGATCTGCTTAAGCTCCTCTTCTTTTTCAGTTTGAATATGCTTATATACTTTGTATGCTTGATTCCATCTTTTCTTAACCGCTTGCATCGCCATCCTACTAATTCTTTTAAGATTCTGCTCTCTCTCTCTTGCTAGTCTTTCCTTTTCACCTTTCTTCTTTTTAAAATGTTGCTCAATAATCTGGGCGATCTTTCTGGTTTTTAGTTGATGCTGTTTTCTCATTTGTTGATGGACCTTTGCAAAGGACACTCCTTGCGAAATTAAGTGATCATGATGTGTGAAGGTATTTTGCACACCTTGCAGTTTGGGGTATAAGGTGGCAGTCAGTCTAAACGGATCTGTGAGCTTTGCCGACGTTTGCGGTAACACTACTTTTCGCTGTTCTATTCTCTCCCCGTTAAACTCCAAGCTATTGTCTACCTCGATTTTATGTCGAATTATCTTGAACAATGCCTCTTGTTGTCGCATAATAGTCTCATATTCGTCAGCCGTGTAGTCAAAATCTGGCGCATTTGCTTCGTCAATAATTGGAGTTCTAAATTTATTATCTAAGAACAGCTGAAGCTTGCTAGCTACTTCAGGTGCTTCTGTGACTTCATGATTGGATAATGAAACTGGAAATGGCAAGGGATTGAAATCAATTATTTTGCTCTCTTCCCCTATCGAGATTTTCTCGAATGCATGTTGTTGATCTGGTTTCCATTTGGGAATATGTGAAGGGTGAGTAACAAACGCAGGTGGAATAGAGTATTTGACGGTCTTTAATTTCGAACTGGGTACATTCCCAATATCTTGCTCATCCTCGTCTTCTTCAACATCTTCAATTGGCACTTCTTCGATTTCTTCCTTTTCCTGATGTACGGATTCTGCTCTGGGTTTTCTCCCGCGGCGATATTGTTTGGTTTGTAAGTTTGCCGGTCCCGATGTTCTACGTGTGTTTGTTGGTGAGCGACCTACCGCGTGCTCTACTTGTGTCAGTTTTGGTGTCCCACTTTTCAGCTTTGGTTTATGAACTTCACTGGATTTTTCTGTTATCCTATTAATTATACTCAATTCTTCTTGATTACTCATTTCAATAACATGATTTCGAAATGGGTACTTTTCCACTAGGGCATGCTCTTGTTCTGTTAAGATTTTCTTTTGGAATCTTAATGGCAATGATTTTAAATCTTTATCATTCTCAATTCCCTCATCCCAAAATAGTCTATATTTAGCATCTTTTGTGAACTCCTCGAATTGCTCAGGAATATGTGCCTTGGAACTCAAGTATGAATAATCAGCCGGATTATAGTACACGATTGATTTGTATTGTTTTAAGGCAAATAACTCACTCACGGCAAATTTGAAATCGGTCATTATATGGGACAATCGTTCCTCTTTGTCCTCATGAGACTGATTAGCCGTTTTGGAGCCTCTATCTACTTTTCTCTTCTTGGTTCCATTCATTGGCGATGATGATCCTATTGATGTCTCCGGTTCAGTGATTGTTGTCTTGCTCGACACATCATTATTCGCCGTATGCAGACTTAGACGTGTCAGTCGCCGCCTTGGCCCATCTGTTACTGGCATGGTTAATTAAACACACTCTTGGTGGGTGGGGGTATGTTTTCCAAATGTCACCTATAGAATAGGAATTGGTTGTAAAATTGTGAAAATCAATTTGTTTGACTTTTCTGGAATGACAACATGCTATATGCAGGAAATAGTCTTTTTACACCAACATCCACTCAAATACACAGAGAAGAGATTCACGGGGAAGGCTACATTTATGGAGATCGAAGGTCTGGTCAATAAATATACATTGTTTTATTAAATACTAACAAACAGCTATGAAATGCCAAATATAAAGGGAGGTTGTGGGTAGTGAAAGTCAAAAAAAATCTGGAGAACTAAATGGATGCTCTTCCATGGGATGGAGAGACCTTGTGAGAAATATCAAAACTTATTGCAGTAGCGAAGGTTTATAACGTCTTACAATAATCTTCTCTTGCCTTCAAATGAATGTAGGAGTCATCAAATCCATTCAATTGTATCTTAAAAGCCTCTCAAACCTTAATAAAGTCAGCATTTGCTTTCAAATATTCTTCAGTTTGTCTAACTATTTCTGGATCTGCAGCTAAAACACCACATTCTTCTTCTGCGGTGTGATCAACTCTGGTTTGGAATAAGTGTGCATCTTTCTCATCCTTGGCTCCCAAAGCTTTAGCTAACCCGTTGTATGGATAGGATCTTATCATAGCTGGTTTTTCAGGGTTTAATTGGAAATAAGCAATAAAAGCAAAGAATGCAAAGATAGAACCAAAGAATATGGCATTATGCTTTAAAGCGGTTTTATCAGATACATGGTTCCAACTATCTGGAGACCAAATATCGTATAAATCATGATCGAAATTCAATGGATCATTCTTATTTCTTCTATTTTGAGGATCATCATACTTGACATAAGGGTCTTTATCTTGAGCTAATTTTGTTTGAACATTTGGGTAGTTACCCATTTGTGGACGTTGTGGGTCTGTCAATACAATCTCTTCATTGGTTATATGATCAATGATGGTTTCAGGCTTCTTGGTAGCCAAGGTTCTTGCGGCATTGAATGAGTTGACCCCAATTCTTCTGTAAGCCAACGCGGTGGCAGTATTCTTTAATCCCAATCTCCCGATCATAGTTTAAATTGTTCTCATGTATTTAGACCTAATTGGGCTCTGTCCTTTTCTTCACTATGTGTGCTTGAGTTTTCCCCCTAGTAAAGATTTTTTTTCATTTGAAGTTGTCTGTAGTAGAAAAAAACAGAGGAACCAATTAAATTCCATGAGAAAAAAATCGTACTGCATATTACTCATCTCTAATCAGTTCTACTAATCAACTACTACTGTAAAAACGTCAATTGTTTAAAAGAAATACTTGTTAAAAGAGGTATGTAATAGTTCTCTGTTAATATATGTACTAAATCACTAAAAATTTTGAGTTGTTTGCCTCTGTAATGCTTTGATATCTTATACAAAACGGAGAAATAAATAAAAATGGAATTGTCATTAAACGTGAACCGTTCAAGATTACTGGCATCCTCCATTACTTTCAAATGTGCCTTCAATGGTAATATAATGCTGACCTGACTTACTTTCTTGCTGGAGCTTGAGCGTCACCGTACTTAAGTTCCTTCATTGGGGAATTTGGACTTTCAGCAAATTCCAAGAATGCGCTCCAAGCGTCAAGCTCGCTACCCACCCATTTAGCACCATATGAAACACCGATAAACACTGGAACTAACAAAAAGAGGTATGCCGAATTGTGGATTTCCCAATATTCATGCACTGGTGGTGGATTTAAATTGAAATTGTGTTTATTATTGAAGGTTGACTCTTTGGCAGCTTGAGCAGTATGCTGGAATCTCTTAAATGCTATTCTTCCGTATGATCTCAGTAATCTTGGCAACATTCTTCTGTATATAACTATAGTAGACCCCGTAATTGGTTTGTTTTAGGATAGGTTGGGTAATCACTTAGCTTATTGGAAATTTTTCTTCATTTTGATAGAAACCAGACCACACAATGTAATGTGCAAAACTTTTGTTAGTAGCACATTTGTGTGTCAGACACGACCCGTTTAAACACTGCGAACACACTATGTTAATATAGGATGACATTAACAACCCCACATCGAACATATCAACACCAAGCATATACTGTTGTATCATTAGCTGATTAGTACCTTCCCTTTTCTCATAGTTAATGACCTGTAATATGTTAAGTTTCTTGCCCCCAAACTGGTTTGTTGATGTGTATCATGTACATTTGACAATTTGCAACCAAATTTAGCGAATTGTCCTAGTAAAAGAATGCCACTTTCAAGTTAGTAGATATGATGGATGTTCACAGTCCTTCTCAATAGGGATAAAAGAAATGAAAATCAACTAAACAATCATAGTTTGGAAGGCACATACGATTAGCACTAAGCTAAATTACTACCTCTCCACTTCATAGGCAAGCCTGCATAACTTACATTCTGATAAGGCTTCATTTACCGTTTAAGAACACATCCCAAACCATCTTTTCTTTGGCTATCTATAAGCAGATGTCCACTTTTCATTTTGTTTGACTTGAAATTGACTTAAAGATGTTCGAAACATCAAATACTGGAAATGGTTGCAAAAAAAAAGCAATCCTGTTAGGCTGGAAAGCAAATCAACCATTGGTGGTGAACAAAAACACCCAAATCACGTCAATGTCTCAAAAGATGAAGCACCATCTTGGATATTTCGATATAGTCCCATTGAATAGTACAATTATCAGCATCCAAAGTCCTTCAAACAAAACTACATTAACGAATTGCTACAAAATGACATTGAGTAGTCAGGAAGTTATCAGAATTGGGAGAGCCAAAGCATCAAATTTGTACATTGAAAGCGAATATGTCTCACTGCTGCATGGAATAGTATGGTCAGTACAATTCGAAGAAGAGATTCCTCCATTATTCTACTTACATGACTCTTCGAGAAATGGAATAATCCATAATAAGAAAGAAATCGGCAAGGGTAATACTGTCATTCTAGAAGATGGCGATGTTATTGAATTGAAATTGGCTGCTAGACTAACCTTCAAATGTACTCAATATGGGGCTTCACATGTGGAAAATTGGGAGTCCATCATTGACGGTTGGGAGATCAGTAACAAACTAATCGGCTCCGGGTCTTTTGGGTCGGTTTATGTTGCAACCAAGCAAAATGCCAAGGGACTCTTCGCCGTAAAGGTGATTCCAAATCTACATTCTGGTTACTTTCAAGCAAATATCACTAACCCAAAGAATGAGTCTAGTTTGTTGTTACAGGTACAGCATGTATGTCTATTCCCGGTCTTCCCTGCGATATAGGAAAATGAACAACGCTCTTACTAACGCTCTGCTAGCCCAATATAATAAAAGTTCATGATGCAATAACAATCGGTTCAAACTTATATATCTTTCAGGATCTAATTTGCGGTGGCGACTTGTTTTCTTATTTAATGCATGGGAAGTTCTTGAAGCCAATATCAGAACAAGAGACGATTCTCATAATATTTCAACTCATGCAAGCATTAAATTTCTTACATCGACATTTATTTATCGTTCATCGGGACCTAAAACTTGATAATATTCTTTTGGAGCTTCCCATTCCTCAGTCCAGGATCTACTTATGCGATTTTGGAATTGCTAAGTATCTCGACAATTCACAACAAACTACAGATACTTGTGTTGGAACCATTGAATATTGTGCACCTGAAGTATTTTCCAACAATGCTAAATTTGAACCTTGTTTCCTGCTGCAAATCCCTCACGACGGATATAATTACAAATGTGATCTTTGGTCACTCGGCGTAATCTGTCATATTCTCTTGTCAGGAATCTCTCCATTCTATGCAGATGGGAATAAGGCCAACATGATACGAGCAGCAAGAACTGGTAAGTTGAATCTAAACAAACCACAATTTCAAAATACTACATCCTTTGCTAAAAACTTTGTACGAAAGTTATTGAAAGTAAATCCGCAACATCGAATGAGTATTGATGAATGCTTTGAACATCAATGGATCAAATCGAATAGAAAAAAGTTGGATTGGTATTATCATAAATTGATCTCCAAGGGTTGATATGTAGGCAATTTTCCCTATCGGAATATGTAGCTTCCTACATCAATGATATTACCCATAATAGCTTGTCCAATGTATCACTTTGCTCATAGTATATATTCTCACCTATCTATATAACTCTGCAGATCTCGTATACATCATAGTTCCAGAAAAAGCAGAATCCCGCAATGTTTCTATCTGGGAATTCGCCATACCTGGGAATTCCTCCACACAATGTACAAACTAACCTTGGTATTCCAGTGAAAGTTTCAAGACATTCTCTTCATCCTTCGATACATGAAGTACCATGCTCAACTGGATGTCGATTATTACAGGAAGTCTGGTTCATAAAGAAAAGGATAATGAATCAGAGTAATTAATACTCCGGTTGTAATCTTCACTGTTGTTCGAAATAAACATTTGCATCTCACCACTAATTTTTCGCTGCCCCAAAAAGTTGATGAGCTTAAACCTTCACATCTACACGCTTTGGCACCAATTCATAGAATCTCAGCAAATGTCATACCACGGTTCAAGCTATCGACCAAAGTCGAGCGATCACTACTATTCAAGAGATAGAAACAGGCAACATCAAGGTTATCAATCTTATGATTCTTCAAGAGGTGGAAGTGGGGGTGGAGCCAGCAATGCCAATTACAACCGGTATCAGAGTCAAGATCATCGTCACCACAATCGACCAACGTCATCAAAACCAGTTGCGCGGACTCCATACAGACTGGGATCTCAATATAAACCATCACAATCACCGTCATCATTCCAATCGAGGCAAAACGTATACAATCAATATGGGTCACGATATTCTACCCATTCTCAATTTCAATTATGGATGGGCGATTTAGATCCAACATGGACTGAAGAAACAATTGAACAAATATGGACAACATTGGTAGAGAAACCAACATCTGTGAAAATTATCCGCGATAGGTTTAACCCCAACAAGCCGGCATATTGTTTTGTCAGTTTCAAAGATCAAAATGCAGTTGATTTGGCTGTACAACGACATGGCCAACAGGTACCTGGTTCCACAAGAGTTTTTAAATTAAATCACGCAGGTAGCACGGGTGCAAGTGGTAGCACTACCGGCGGTGGCCATCAACCTAGATCCGGGGCGATGAGTTCTACTGCTGGTGTTGGGGCCAATGATTATTCGATGTTTGTGGGAGATATTTCACCAGAAGTTTCCGAAGTTTTGTTGTATGATAAATTCAATTCTATGTTTCCTAATCAGATCAAGCTGGCAAGAGTTATTATGGATCTTAATACGGGCAAGAGCAAAGGGTTTGGATTTGTTCGATTCTTCTCTTCCGATGCATTTAATCGAGCACTCACTGAGATGAATGGTGTCACGATTGGGTCAAAACAAATCAGAGTAGGTGTTGCCTCTAGTTCGACAGGTGACGCAACCCAATCGGGATCAACATCGACACAGAGATTGGATTATAGAAGAATTCAAGTACCGCAGCCACAACCAGAATTTAATCAATTCACTGATCCGAATAACACCTGCTTGACAATTCATGGATTATCGTCGAAAGTGACCGAGATTGAGCTCGAACAACATTTCATTGCGTTTGGTGATTTAATATATTGCCAAATATCTGATGATTTCAAGACGGGGTATATTAAATATTATTTACGTTCATCTGCCGAGGCGGCGCTTTTATGGTTACATGGTCAAATGATTAATGACTGTCGTGTGAAAATAAGTTGGGGGAAAAGTGTTACTGTTGAGGACCATGCGGTAAAGTACATTCCAAATACGGAGAGAGGAAGCCAGTATGAAAAATCGAACAAGGTGCCGTTAATATATTTTAACAACGCCAACTGTCATAATAAACGGTTGGATAAGTTGAGCAAGGAAGAAATCCTTGATTTTTCACACCGTCCAGATGGAAGCGAAATAATGACCACAAGTTCAATCAACCAACTGTATCTCCAATCAAAGGAAAACCGAGAAAAAGATTTTGCAGATTCGATTTATTAATTTTAGGTAATATGCAAATGATAATGATTAGAAAGATAAATGATTACCTTGTAACCGAGTCTCTTAAATGAAGGATAAATACACTGACATGAGCAGTGATCATTAAACCACAGAAATTGGAGCTTGTAAGTCAAAAACTCTCTGGTGGAATCTTATTTCGTAATTATCCCCAGTCTTCGACCCTTCGACATTTGTAGTTTTTCTGGGGGTGAATTTTAAGGTCTTGGTAGGTAATCTAACAGGACCTTTCTTTACAAGGCGATCTTGAGCAGTACTAGCCACGATATTCCGCAAAAGCGATAACAGCATTTCGCATGATGCTTGTGCAAACGCTTTGCAATTGTTTCACCTTGGTGGAGGATAAGATGAATCTGATAACTTTCAACCATAAGGAATAACCTTCGGAAAATGGTAGTGAAGAGAATGATTGGCAGCATCACTCAAAGAATCGCACTCAAACAATCTCAACAAGGCGCTCTCTATGATTGGATCCTAGGTAATTTACTTCAATATAAATGATCATCACGTAGTTTACCAGGGCAACTTTCCAATAGGTCATTCTGATCTTGATATTTACTTCCACAATAAAAGCAATAGGAATGCTCATCACGTAGATAATCAAGTAAACTTGAATGTATTTCCTCAATATCATCACCTAGTCGTTCCTCAAATGGTACTTTGGTCAAAGCTGATTTCTTATATTTATCTTCAACCCCCTTCCATGTCTTCTTATCTCGCATTGCTTCAAGTTCACACAAATATGGCTTCCATCGTTGATCAACACCATCAAGTTCATGATTCCCGTAATACGAGTCCAAGTCCCCACTCAATTCTGCGCATAATTTCATTAGCTTGTATATCTCACTAACCAATTTCTCTCGAGTTTTTTTATCAACAAACCGTTCCATGACTTTATCCTCAGAATAGTTTGGGGTGGGTATTGGATCAAGTGACTTCTTCTCTGCACCAAGTCCGATCCTTCCTTGTCGTGGTTGTACTATTATCGGTTCGGTTATTCTCGAAGATGACGAGCCTTCTATTCCCAATGCGTCTCCAACCTTGAACCCCATCTTTTGCATGATTGATAATCCAATTGACGGGCCGTTGTCATTGTGTACCTGGGAGAATAATGATTTCTCTATGCTGGTAGCTGAATTCTTCAGACACAGAGAAGTTGACTGTGTAGTTAAGGACGGCTTTTCTACAGGGTTGAAGTCCATGTAGTCTGCCGTTGGAAGTTCATCTGATGGTTCATCATTTGCAGGCAGCAGTATACTAGGTGGTTTGAATACTTTCTTCCTTTTGGAAGGCAATACTACGTGTTGTTGTTCCTCTTCTGAATCCAGTTGTTCGTCACCAAATACATTTTGTCTTTTCTTGACCATCAGTCACACCATTCACCACTCACCAGTCTCGCTACTCCATCACAAAACTTTTGGTTTAGTCTCATCAATCCACCAGAAACTATTTTTCTTCCTTCAGACTACAAGTGAACACTCACCATCAAAACATTCCAACAACAAATAGAAACACCATCAAACACAATGCTTCCCTACAGAAAGCCCCAGGATCCACCGTTAAAGTCACTACCTGTGTCACGTATAGGTTCAACACAAAGACTAAATCAACTAAACCCACCAACCCCAGGACTAACCTCAATCCCAACAACTCCAGCCCCAGGGTCACAATCATCAGTGCCACATGTATCTTCTCTTAATCCAATAAGAAACCTCCCGATAGTTTCTGGAAATGAGAATAGTAAGATCAGGACTAAAGAAGAGCTCGAGCGATTCGAACAATTACCAATCGTGCAGAAAGTAAATGAATTTGAGACGTTGCTAGATTCAATCTCAGCTGATATTTCGAAATTTCGGGATGAAGAACTTGTCAATAAAGTGAAACAAATCATAGAAGTCAATGATACTTTGAAACTGAAGATCGAAGATCTTGATAAACATCGTCAATATAGCTATCAAGTGGATAGTCTATCTCGAGAAAATAAGACCCTTGATGAGAAATCGAAATATATCTTGAAAGAACTCATGAAATATCGTAACGAGCTTCGGAAACTACCTAAATTACCAACCAGATTTCAGAAGGATACAACATTGGACAGTCAGAATAATTGTGACGTTGCCGATATTTTGAAATATGCAATGAAGTTGGCCAAGTTCACCAAATCCCCAGCTACAATGGGAAACATGCCATTTCAAATCCATCCCAATAATTACATTTGGCCGGCTGAGGATGCATTAAGAAGAGGAGTATTGGCTATGAGTTCATTACAACCTGACGAAATTATAAAGAATGAGTTAGGAGAGGAAGAAATTAAGGAAGACGAAAAGACGATTGAAGAGAAGGATGTGGAAATGAAAGTTGAAGAGAAGCCACCAGCGGAGAATATAATTCCTTCTCGTAGAGGGTCTTATGTTTATGGAGAAGAAGTGCCGAAAAAGAAAGAAGAACAAGCTACAGATCTCAATTTGGACTTATTCGATCCTGATGATGAATATTCCGATTAAAAAAGATATAACCATTCACTATAGACAAAAAGTTTTTAATAAAGGTGTTAATTAATTATTTAGTCTTTCCAAAGATTTCACTTGGATGTTTGAATGTGCCCGTTGCTCTTTCACCACCTAAAATACAATCCAACTCTAATTGTTTAGAGTATCTCTTACCAGATTGTAAATGTTCTTTAACCAATTCCGCCAACCCTTCAATAAAAGTTTCATTACCATTCAAGGATTCTGCACGTTTCACTTTATTTGGATTCTCAAGTTCTTCCATTAGTTCAATATCAATCTCATGTAGGGTTTCAATGTGATCAGAAGTAAATGCCACTGGAACAAGGACAATCCCAGGAATATCCTCGCGTTTCTCTAACTTAGCCACAATCTTCTTGGTTTGGGCACCCAACCATGGCTTTGGACCCACTTGAGATTGCCACACTAAACGATATGGATTTGAAAATTCAAGTTGTTCCATGATTTTATATACTGTAGCTGCTACTTCGGCAGGGTACGAATCTCCCGAGTTGATAATATCCATAGGTAACGAATGGGCTGAAAACAAAATCACAACATCGTCTCGTTGTTCAGGTGGGAATTCGGCCAACTTCTCATTAATATTATTAACGAACGCATTAACCAAACCCTTATGTTGGGGCCATCTGTCAATAAATGTCCAGTCGATTGTTCTTTCGGGATCAACCTCCAACGTCTGCCTATACAATTCATTCATCGATGATCCTGCTGTCGCGTATGAGAATTGAGGATATTGGGAGAACGCAACTGCTCGTTTCACCCCATCTTCCTTCAATTTGGCAAGGGTTTCTTGTGTTAACGGGTTCGCATACCTGAATGCAACATATGGCAAATGGGGTGCAAATTCAGGATTGGTCTTGTCGAGAATCTCGCAAACTTTTGAACATTGAAGCTCGGACCATTTTCTAATGGGTGAACCACCACCTATTTCTTCATAATGATGAGCGACTTTGGGGGTTCTTCTTCTGGCAATCCAAGTTGCCAATGGTTTTTGAAATACTCCAAGTCGTAAAATATCAGGGTCCGAGAATAGTCTATACAAGAAATCGTGGGTTTCACTGACTTTGGAAGGACCTCCCATATTCATAAACACCACCCCAGTGGGTGATTTTGTAGTGGAGTTTGTACTCATTGCTCTAATTAAGGCTTGACGACCTTGTTTGAACCTCGAAAGCATGATTGTCTATTCACTCTATATTTATATGATTCCTTGTCAACTCCCTTAGATGTTGTATTTTTAGTTGATTAATGTATACTCCTTATTTCTACAAACTCTATTAGCTCAGCAATGACCAAAACCCTCTCCCTTATTTTCAATATTAAGCTTCTCTTTGTCAAGTCAAGGCAATTTTTCACATTGTGAATAATTTTTTTTTATTTTATTTTTTGATTAGTTGATGATTCGCATTTTGCTGACTAAACAGCAAAAAAAAAGGAACAACAAGCAAAACAGAAAATCTTTTTTCTGGTGAGTGCGAAGATTATTTTCTACTTGTCGGTCTTTATCTTTTTAATCTCCTGCAAATGGATAAAAACGGTCATTCTGACAATTACCATTTGCGAGATTGGCTAGAAATCACAAGAATGCTACTCACTTTGAGCGAACAAGTATAGCTTCAGGATAAGATCAGGCAATATTATCGATTTAAGGTAGAGCATCCTATTTTAAGTCTTACGATTAGTATCAATCAAAGCTTCTCTTGTCATCCCAGATTAAGGGGTGGTAGTTTTGATCATGGTTGCAATTCATGGGGAATTCACACATTGATTATGGTTTGGCATTAAAAAATACACACTAATCTTGGCATCTGTAATTAACTAATAGTGACTCCCCAAGATCAGTGTATAAACTTTACAGTTGGTCGTATTAAACCCCTTGACTCTGAAGGTTGATTGGCTGCAATATAATCAATCCTACACACCCCAATCGAATCCGCACAACCGAGAGATGTCCTATTCTAACATTATTGCGTTATATTGGTATTCGACTACTACCCAGACTGCATAAAATGCAGATCCGCTATTCTTCTTACATAGAGACTGGTGATTCTTTCGATTTGATCTCGATTATTATGCTTTTATACAAATATTTTACATTTTCGAGTACGAAAGTCATTGATGTAACATGCATCGAGTAATTCAAATGACCCCACGAATCGTGACTACTGCGATTCCATCTTATTCACTGACTTAGAAAAACCGACGAACAACCCTACAGGTAATGAGGAATAAACTCGGAAAAAGCAACCACAGTAAATGATCGCATCCATATTCTCTGCAACTACGGACTATTCGGAATAGCCAGATGTATCCGTCCTTAATCTTCCTTTTTGCCATCAACAGCACCTCCTTTCATCAATTCCTGTTTTCTTGTTTCATATATTTCATTAATTTCATTCTTGAAATTATTATATGCATTCTTTAATCCTTCGAAATCGTCCTCAGATATTGAATGTCTACGGCCTTTGAATGACCCCCATGCATTTCTCAAATCGTCAAGTTCTTTATCGATATCCTCTTTATGCACCTTTTCTAAAATATCAATTGGAGGAAGACCTAATGTTGGACTTTCAAAACCTTCGGCTTGTAAATGTTGGTGAACCAATTCTGATTCTTTCTCAGTTAATCTGTACTTATCCTTTTCTTCCTTAGCGGTGACTTCAGAAGGTGGCACTTGAGGATGGAATGACTTGCAGAACCTTGTCACTGGTTTGGCGTAAGGTCCTTTGAATAAGAAAATAATGAACAACGTTCCAATCAACAGGTAAAAATAAACGGTGGACCAACAATATAAAGAATTACTAAAGCTAGAAAGAACAAATGGTTGAGTATAAAAGCCGAATGCAAGTTGTGTCATGACCCAAGAAACAAAGTCATATAATTTTTTAGTTGGCTTTGGAGTCTTCCCATCAGCTTCCAAAAACATAGGACGGAAATTCTTTCTACATATTCTTCCAACAGTTTGCAAAAATGCCCCACCAACAAAGGTTAAATAATAACCAGGTTGCGTACCATGCCAGAACGCACTGGTGGCAAATGTAAACAAAGTACTTTTAAACCCTGGTCTTTGTCCCTTTTTGGCAACTCTTAAATAAACATAATTCTTCAACCATTTATTGGTATTCATATTCCATGCTTCTAAACAGACGTGGACGTTCTGACCAGTTTCAAATGCAACGGGGTCGATGTTCTGAACTCTATTCCACTTGAAAGTATCAGTTTCGGCATCATATCCATTATATCCAATACCACATGTGATACAAGCTCCTTCTGCAATTGACCAAATGGCATAATATTTCAATCTATAATTGAATGACATTGCCCAAAGGTAAAAGATTCTATAAATAAAACCATGTTGGGTAACGAATTCATCACTCAATAAATAGTCCACACTTAAATACTTCGGAGCCTGGAATAATATAAAAGCCCATCCAAATCCTTGTAAAGTCTTCTTCAATGCTGGTATACCACTTTTTGGAATCCGTCTTTTTCTCTTCTTTCCTGGACGTTTTGATTCAGGAACATCATCAAACAAAGTAGAATGAATAAATCTATCATAATCAGCATAATCAAATGCAGGACCAGTTAATAACGATGCATAGAAGAAAACATATCCAATATAAGGTAACAAGTTTGGATGTTCCTTTATAGCTCTCGATTTGGCGAAGCTTGAAAGACTTTCTGGTGGTTGCTTTCCATCATATATATTCCAACCAAATGCTGACAACTTGATAACTAAGATCATTTGGGCACCAGTAATATCAATAACAGTCTTATCATACTCCACAAAGAATTGATGATGAATATGACTGTATGCGACATGGGTCATAAGGAACATGAAATTTATCCATGGCATTGATGGTGTTCTCACATATCTAGTAATAGCATACGACCCCATTGATGAAATCAACAACGTTCCTAAACCTGAACGCAAATTCAAAATACCAAATATATAAAACGCAGATACCATAACATTGTACCAATTCTTTAATGAATAATTATGGTCAGGTAATCGTTTGTAAATAATACTGAATGGGAAGGATAAAAGAGTGCAAATCAACACCTTCAAACTTGCTTCGTCCAAACCAATGACACTCAGCAAGTAGCTGATACCATCTTGTATTACGGCAATCATTTTCTAATGTCCACTTATCATTAATCGAGTCAAATGGGGTTGATTCAATGTGCAGTGGTGCAATGCAACAAAGGCAGGGGATTTTTTTTGTTTCATGGAAGAGAATTGGCAACCAACAAAACTGACAACCAAATTTTGTTACGACACTAAAACATCTGTCGCGACACGGATTTATTACAGCCCTACTTAACTAATGAACTATACAGTATGAGAGATCAATCCTTCGCCAGTACCAATTTAAATCCCTCTTCTAAAGCCTTCGTTATATCATTATCCTTAGATGGTATAGTATTTAACACAAATGCAATATCATTCCATTCTTGTTCATTATGTGATTTCTTCAATCTTTCAAACAACTTGGATGATAATTGCTTTTGATGTTTCTCCTTTTCAATAAATGATACCAAGAATCTAATAATTCTCTTCATAGAATCCTTGCTTAAGGAATCATCAGTAGATAACCCACTGAAGATATCAATAAATCCATTATAGATAGCATTATCCTTCGTAGCCAACTCGGCAAAGAATAATCGACACATATCACTAATTCCTTGATCGGGGTTTTCAAGACATTTGGCCATTGATGCCAATTGTCCCTTGACTTTAACCTGCCCTGCCAAAATTAAAAAGGTAACAGTCATTAAACATGTTCGTTGAACCATGATACTAGGATCAGTGAGACGACGATATATGAAATCTGTATTCTCGTCAACAATATTGTTGAAACATACGGCCATATCACCCAATCCTAAAATACAATTACATCTGATGTATGGGTCTTCGGATTTCTCCATGATTGTAAGTAATAAAGGTAGGTTTTGTTCACAATATATTGAAGATACACACATCAATTTCACCAAGCACAATACCGCTGATCTCTGCAATGTCTTGTCATCATAATTCTTATTATCTGAGCAGATTCTATTAACAAGTGGACCAAATCTAGCCAAAAGAGAATATTCTCCATACAATAATTCTCGTTCCTTAACATGGATCACCGCATCAGTAAAATCATCCTCGGATGTTCCACCAATCATTTCCAATTCATTTTCAGGAGTGGGTTCATTTGCATTTGCACGATTGTCTGATTTCTTATTTTTGGCTTCCACTTCAAGCTTCTTCTTCTTAAATTGAGTTTCAAGCTTCTCAAGATGTACTATGGTTTTAATAGCCACATGCCCCACAACAAATAACAATTGCGAGAGTGCAACAACTTGGGATTGATCGTCTCCGCAATTTTTAAACACCGCAACTGATTTCTCTTTGATAACTTCAGAACAAACAGTATCTGGATTTGACGATGCTTGATATATTGCACCAATTGCTTGTTCCGCAACTGCATACCATTCAGGATTAGTGTTGTATTCCAAAAGGACTGATTTTAACTTGATAATTGCTTCATCCTCGCGTGCAATTTTGACATTAACTAAAGGATTTTGTTTTGTTGCATTGGGGATAATCCGTTGTAACGCAATACAAGTATATTTGCATAGATCTAAGTCCTTCTTGCCCCGTTCCCCTAAGCCAATATTTAACAAAGAATCTAATCCACGTATCACAATTTCATTGTCCACAGCAGCGAGCATACCAAGGATCATAACGGCACCTCTTCTTCGCTTTCTTATTGTTTCATTTTCATCGTTTTCACTGATCTCTATACTATAAATCTTCCATAAAGTCATGATAACTCTATCATTAATCAAATGACGAGAATACATTAATCCCAAAAGCTTTTCCAATGATGCCAAATCGGCAATGGACGCATCGAAAGTTAACCCAATTAAGTTTTTGGCAATGAATGCCTCCTTATCAGTCTCATCAGGAGCAGTCAAGAATAAGCTTTTGTAACAATCGATCAAATGATCAGATACCGATTTTCCTTCCTCCGAAGATCCCTTCATCCAAACTAAATGAAGCATTTTTCTGATCCCGATATTGGCATTTTCAACTCCATAAGCATCAGCTAGTACCAAGAAATCCATCGAATCAATGGCTTCATTTCTATTCTTGGAAAATAACAATCGGGAAACCACTTCAGTTCCGTGTTGGACTGCATTGACAAAATCGACTGCATCCTTGTAGTAACTATGTTGAAGTTTGGCACGAGTTAATACAGTTTGATCTGGTAGGTTTTGTTCTTGCTCCGTAATCATTGATGCGGCTGCAATATCATCTTCATCTTCACTGCTGACTTCTCCGTCTTTCTCCTCACCACCTTTCTTTTCTGAATTCTCCAGTCCATCCATTTCCTCATCAGAATTGTCTTCTTCATTCATTTCCTCATCCGATTTCTCTTCATTTATAATATCATCGATAGCATCAGTATGTCGTGTCTTCTTGGGAGAGAGAGGAAGGTACTTCACTAGTTCTGCTTCTGCTTCATCCAACCTCTGTTTCCAAAAGGTATATCCAAGTTGAGTTCCATGGGGACCCTGAAATGGATGTTTTAGCACAAGCTTGGAAATCAACTTAATGGCATTTCGTCTAACCAATGTACTTTTATCATCCAAGGACCTAACTGCAAGCATCATCATGCTTTGTCGTCTGGTTGTAAGTTTGGCATTTAGAGCCGCCACTTTAGCCAATGCTTGGAATGCCTTTGTTCGCACATATGGGTTCTGATCCAGAAACCGTTCTTGTAATAGATCAAGGAGTTTCTCTATTTGCTGGGGCGAAGCACCAATATTCCTACCTTCTTCCTCTTCATCATCCTCTTGTGGTTCTTGATCTTGACGTTTAATGATGTCAACCACAATGTTCCCACAGGTCTCTACTACCGAACATCTTACCGCGTACACCTGACTATCTAGTAATTGGGCAATGCTTGTCATTTGCTTTAGGATCAATCTAGGATTTAATTCTGAAAGCTTGATTAAGAACTCAGAGATTGCACGAGGACCGGTGCTATCTGTAGCACTAAAGTTAGTTTG
>JAKUCC010000154.1:4766-20783 GCA_030563365.1 Hemisphaericaspora xylanilytica | reverse complement strand
GGATGAAGTGTATCGAGGACACGATTAGGAAAGGCGTGGTTCCGATAGACCTTGGAGTACCTTTCTGAAGTTGCCGAAGCCTTGAGTGGAATATTGTCGTTAACTAACTTGGTCTTGAACGGAAGATACGATACCGCTACTTCTTGGGTGAAGTCTTGGGCTGAGAATAATGATTGTGTCATGTTGTATTGAGCACAGTTTGTGTACTAATAGTTGATCCGACCTAATTGGAAATTATCTGAGCTATTTATATTGAGGCGGACCGTGGGTAGCTTATCGACCTTGTTTACAATATTTCTTAACAATTGAACAATGGTTTTACCCCACAGAGTGTGAAATTTTTCCAATTGAGGGAAACTTGATAAGTCAACATGAAACTATAACCGAAATGCTATTGACATAGATCCTATCAGATCAAACATTCTTCCTTCCTCATTATGGCAATGATACCTAAGATGAGTATCAGTCAAGCATGCTTCTCCTATCACATATATATGTAGGATAAGCATTTCTTAATCTGAAGAGACGGAAATTCAGATTTCAAGAAAATTGTTTGGTCTTCTCCGCAGGTTGTTCGGTTGTTTTCAATTATTTAATTTTCCACGGAAAATTGTCTTGACAATTGTACCGACGGATCAATTAGCTTTTAGAGTTTCGGTACTAATACACTTTTTGAAGTCGGCAGTAATGGCAAGTCGGCAATGTCCATGAACACTATATATGCAATGTCTATTGGAAAATGATTAACACTTGAACTAAAGTTTTCCAGCGGGGCTGGGAAATGAGTTCCCGGCTAATCACTTGTTTGAAGAAAGTATACAAATGTTCTACCACTGTTGTTCACGATGCGAAATTGTGGAGTATGGAAACAGCGGATTTACAAGATGGAATTTGAATTTGACCAATGTTAAAGTTTCGACTTAAAGTTGACTAAACATGGAACTGTCAAATCAAATAAGAACTCAGAATTGGTGGTTCTCAACCGATCTCTGTCGCGACAAAAGAGGGAGTTTCTGTTTGGCTTCACATTTCAATTGGATCTCTGGGAAGGAATCAAGACCACACACGGGGACCCTCTATCAATAGAAACCTTGTTTCGAAGGCGCCTTTCATAAGACGTTTCTTAGATCCTTCTGGTCACTGAAATGCTTACCCAATGCTTTAGTTGGGAATGGTTAAATTACCCCCAATCGTTGACACATACAAACGTCGAGGTTACCTGGAAAAGTCTTATCGATTCTAATCTAAGAGTTATTCCTATCCCCAGCTTTTAAACATCATGTCATCATCAACTTCACCATTTAGTGATTACTTACGTCCGACATGCAAGTTTTGATTAAACCTTATGTGTTGCTAAACTTAATGAGAGGTACTTCTGGCTAACCCTCTCTGAACAATATTGGTTCCCAATGGATTTTTGCGTTTGCCCCTACCTTGATTCTACTTGCCAATTCAGTTATGGTGACAAGCTATTGAAGCCTCTTCAAACTGCAACGTGGCACTTTCATAAACTGGAAAGAATTTCGGAAACACATACAGCTGCTTAGAATCTTACAAATCAAACTATGATTCTCGCTGTTGCGAATTGTATTAGCGTAGAATGACATGAACGTTTTGAAGAAGATATTGTTAGCATGGCACTGTTTATGACACTTTGTTTGGGATTAGCAACCTCGCAAAGAATTGACTTCCCGATTAGGAAGTCTCCCCTTCACACACCAGGCATTACTTCCGTATTTGGAACCGATCCCTAATATTTGAAAAAAATTACAATACGGGGCGGGTTTAGTGGATCAGTGGTACACCTCAAGAGAGTATTTATATGCCCTTCGTCGCTCCTCTTTGATTATCCCATTTATTACAACCTCTTCATTCTATCCAACAATAACTACAACTATGACTTTCACTGAGTTTGACATAGATCAAGTAATTTCCGAACTTACTTTGGAAGAAAAAATTCACTTATTGGCTGGTCGTGATTTCTGGCATACCAATCCAGTTCCTAGATTAGACATTAAATCCATTCGTACTTCCGATGGTCCTAACGGGTTAAGAGGTACTAGATTTTTCAATTCTGTTCCTTCCGCTTGTTTCCCATGTGGAACTGGTTTAGCTGCAACTTTTGATAAGCAATTATTACAAGAGGCTGGGGAAATGATGGGTAAGGAGGCTCGTTGTAAAGGTGCCCATGTACTTTTGGGTCCAACTATGAATATTCAAAGAGGTCCACTAGGTGGAAGAGGGTTTGAGTCATTTTCCGAAGATCCTTATTTGACTGGTAGAGCTGCTGGTGCAATTATTAAAGGTGTTGAAAGTCAAGGTGTTGCTGCTACTCCCAAGCATTTTATCTGTAACGATTTGGAACATGAGCGTAATGCTAGTGATTCCGTTGTTACTGAACGTGCCTTGAGAGAAATTTATTTAGAACCATTTAGAATGGCCTTAAAGGAAGCTAATCCAAAAGCGTTGATGACCAGTTATAACAAGTTGAATGGTGAACATTGTTCTCAAAACAAGAGACTCCTCGAAGATATCTTGAGAAAGGAATGGGGATGGGACGGTACTATTATGTCTGATTGGTTTGGTACATATACCACGAAAAATGCAATTGAAAATGGATTGGATCTTGAAATGCCGGGACCTACAAACTTTAGAAGAGTTGAGCAAGTTAGTCATATGGTCAAGACTCGTGAAATCAACATCCAAGACATTGACGCTAGAGTTAGAAATATGTTAAAATTAATTCAATTTGCCAACAAGAGTGGAATCCCTGAAAATGCCAAAGAAACCACCGAAAACAACACCCCAGAGACTGCTGCTTTCCTACGTAAATTGGCTCAGGAAAGTATCGTCCTTCTTAAGAATGAAAATGATGTTTTACCATTATCCAAAAAGGACACTGTTGCCGTCATTGGACCAAATGCTAAATTTGCTGCTTATTGTGGAGGTGGTTCCGCTTCGTTGAGGGCTTATTATAGTACCACTCCTTTTGAAGCCATTTCTGCCAAGCTTGAAACTGCTCCTGAATATGCTATTGGTGCTTATGCCCACAACAATTTACCTGCATTGGCTACTCAAGTAAAGAATCCAAAGACTGGTGAAAAGGGATTGAATATCAAATTCTATCTTGAACCACCAGGAACTCCAAACCGTACCTTGATTGATGAATATGATATTGAACTTTCATACTACCATTTTGTTGATTATTATAATGAAAAGATTAAGGATCATTTGTTCTATCTTGACATTGAAGGTGAATTCACTCCTGAAGAAGATGGTGATTATGAATTCGGTGTTACTGTTGTTGGTACTGCCGTTCTTTACGTTGATGACAAATTAATCGTTGATAACAAGACCAAACAACGTCTTGGTAACAGTTTCTTCAATGCTGGTACTGTTGAAGAAAGAGGTATTATAGAATTACAAAAGGGTAAGACCTACAAGATCAGATCTGAGTTTGCTTCTGCTCCAACTTACACTCTTACTACTGAAACTGCAGAATATTTCGGTGGTGGTATTAACTTGGGTATGGCTAAATGTATTGATGATGAAGCTGAAATTGCTAAGGCTGTTGCATTAGCCAAGAAGGTTGACAAGGTAGTCTTAGCCATTGGTTTGAATAAGGAATGGGAATCCGAATCCTTTGATCGTCCACATATGAAATTGGAAGGGTTACAAGATGAACTTGTCAAGGCTGTTCTTGCTGCTAATCCAAATACCGTTATTGTTAATCAATCCGGTACCCCAGTTGAATTCCCTTGGTTGGCACAAGCTCCAGCAATGGTTCACGCATGGTACGGTGGTAATGAAGGTGGTAATGCTATTGCTGATGTGTTGTTTGGTGATGCTAACCCAGGTGGTAAATTAACATTGACCTTCCCACATAAGAATTCCGATAACCCAGCTTATCTTAACTTCAAAACCGAAAGAGGTAGAGTTTTATACGGAGAAGATATCTTTGTTGGTTATAGATTCTACGAAAAGTTGGAAAGAGATGTTGCATTCCCATTCGGGTATGGTTTGTCTTATACCACCTTTGACATTTCCAACTTAAAGCTTGAAGCCAGCGAAGCCGACAACAAGATTTCCGTTTCTGTTGATGTCAAGAATACTGGTAAAGTACAAGGTTCAGAAGTTGTCCAAGTCTACATCTCCAAACCAGAATCTGACGTCATTCGTCCAATTAAGGAACTCAAGGGTTTTGAAAAGGTGCATTTAAACCCGGGTGAAAAGAAGTCGGTCAAGATTGAATTACCATTGAAGGATTCTGTCTCCTTCTGGGATGAATACATGGACAAATGGTCAGTTCAAGCCGGTGAGTATAATGTCCTTGTTGGTAACAGCAGTGTCAACACCCCATTGACTGGTAAGTTCACTGTTAACAAGGCATTCTTCTGGAAAGGTAACTAGAAGAAATGGGTATTATGAGGAAGATGGATGTGTATAGCTCGGTATATGTTTAAAGTTTGGCGTTTTTTTGCAGTTTAGCTATAAATAAATAAACACCCTTGTATTAATGTGGTTGTTGTAGAGATACTCTGATTTTGTTTGTATATTTGACGACATTCCTGATATGAAGGAGTATGTCCAAATATCTGTAGAAACTCTTCCTAATGAATTCGGAGATTAGAACTGGGCTCTAATCAGGAATGTCAAACTTTTCAAACGGGTGTTCCTAACAATGGCGTGGTATATATCCGTTCTTCATCTAGTATTGCGCTTTTTTCAACTACTTGAGTCACTTATCCAAGTAGCAGTCCGGGCATAGAGTGTGTGATGTATCAGGCAACGGGGGCATTCAGAGTATTCCCATGTACCCAAAAAGAGCAGCTCAGCAATTTACATCGCATCTCTTTCAAAAAACAAGTATAACATTTCTAAACTATAAAGAACATGTATAGAATAAACCATCAACTATCAATCACTTTCTAACAAATTCTGTGGAGTCAACAAGATCTAAAGTAATGACAATCCAGCAAGTACACCAGCAACACCCATCAAGAAACCAGAAGCATGGCCAACACTACCAGCTTCATTTTGTTTGGTTTCGGTGGCAGTACTCTTGCCAGTAGCACTAGCACTATCATTTTGGACGGTTGATGAAAACTTATCAGAATCATCAATGGTGTTTGCTGGGTTCTTACAGTTTTGTTGGACATAAGCATCGAAACCATGACCTTCAGGTTTGGCAACGGCATTTAAGTACTTCAAGGCCCCTGCAGGAGTATCGGGAACATCATTTGACACATCCCAATCCTTAGATTTTGGTGGACAATTGTTTGGTGTGTTTTTGTTGGAATATCCACCATCACCCTTTGGATTTGGGTTATTTTTGAGTTGGGACTTTAAAGTGTCGAAATCTTCAAGTTTCTTAACCTTGTCACCATCAAGTTCAACCAACCCGTAATTGTTTGCTTCATTTGAATATTCATAGACTAACCCACCGGAGAAGACAGAAGACATCTTGTCACTGTAAAGAGCTTCGATTTCAGTAAATGGTCTTGGAGTGACAGTGTTACATCCAAATTCACTGAAGAACACAGGGATGGTTAAGTTTGCATAGTCGTCCATTTGTAATTGATATTGGGAAGTTTCCATAGTTGCTTTACCACACCACGAATAATCGTTAACACCATACATGTCGATTCTTGCCATCTCATCATCCCCACAGTTGTAATATAATGCAGCAGGTAATCTGTATTCCATGACACTGGCGGCGGAGTAACCAACTGGGATTGTTCTTAAGTTTCTATTTTTAATGAAAGTCTTGATATCTCTGACAACAGCCTTAACATAAGGAGCGGCTTCCAATGAGTCTTCGTCGTTGATAACTTCATTAGCAGCAAAGAACCCTAACGTGTTGTCATACTTTGCAAATTCTTGGACAGAAGCAAATACTTCTTGTAAGTAGTCAGAATTGTAACTACAGTCGGCATCCTTTCTAGTAATACTGGAATAAGGAGTATTGACATCAACAATGACATAAATCCCCGCATCAGCTAATTTTTGCATACATTCGTCGTGGTTTCTAGTATTATCGATGGAATAGATTCTGACTG
This sequence comes from Hemisphaericaspora xylanilytica, assembly GCA_030563365.1. Taxonomy (NCBI): domain Eukaryota; kingdom Fungi; phylum Ascomycota; class Pichiomycetes; order Serinales; family Debaryomycetaceae; genus Hemisphaericaspora; species Hemisphaericaspora xylanilytica. The sequence goes on along the minus strand of JAKUCC010000154.1, from coordinate 14,724 downwards.
TGTTTATTCCCAAGTCCTTGAAATATTCAACGTCTCTTTCACATACATCAGTGTCAGCCAAGGGGTCTTCCAATTCAGAGGATCCACCTGGTTGATAGTCGAGACCTCTAATGTAGAATCTGGTGTTTGTATCTTTTAACCAAAATGCGTTACCTCTGACTTCGACAGGGGTAATGGCTAAGGCAGCGGTGGATAATAACGATAATGTAACGAGTGACTTGACTTTCATCTCTCAAATGTAAAGTTGTGTTGGTTGATAAAAGAGGAAGATATGTGAAAGCTGAAGAAGAAGGTAATAAATAAGAACTTGAAAAAGGGGGTGGTGGTTAACTTTTTTTTTTGTTTGGCTTGGGTTTTGGGTTTGGTTTGTTTATTGTGCTATTGTTTATTGTTGCATGCTATTTTGGGGTTTTAATTGTTTAAAGTTTCAGTTGGTTTTAGATGGAAGAGTAAATGGGTGAAACATTGCGAGGACAGAGATAATGGACGCGACTATGCACTAAAACAAAAGACCAAAATAGACGATATGGTTAACAAATGTATAAAGATGATATACTCATACAGTCTCGGGGAATACTCCCAGACTATTCTTGGTCCTCCATCTTGTGTCGTGTGTTTTCTGTCTTGTAAAGTTGTTCATCTTGCAAGGGAAGATGGAAAAACCTTCGTGATTAAAATTCCACGCCACATGCAAGAAAATATTTTATTATTTGGGAAGAAAAAATAAAATAAAATAAAAAAAAATAAAAATAAAATGGTGTTTCATTTTCTTGGTCATAACAACATACTACTACTCACTACTACTCTACTCACTACTTTATTCTCTACACGAAGCTGTCATATGCTACTCTCATTAATCAACGTAGTATTGCATCAATGTCATTACAAACAAACTACAGGAGATCCTTGTAAGTGAAGCTACACTTGTCTTGCCAATGCACATCAAAAATACGAGCCAGAAATTTGTAGCAAATGGTGTGTGTCAATTGTACGATATTTTGTTTCCATTATATACAATCATCCTGTTCCCCATTTTGAAAGTGTGTAGGGGTGTTTGGCAATAGGTACACGAACTGAATGGTGCTCCTTGAAGGGTGGCCCAGGGCAGGGAGGTTCTTTCGAGTGTTTGCCTTTTTGACTATTTGATATTTTTTTATGCTTCCTTGTTGTCGCTAAACAGTTTTGATGCTTCGTATTTTACGACTACCGAAATAATACGAACGAGGAAAATATTACTGGAAATCCGCACGCATCTGTATCATTGAAGTTATGCTCCGTCATTGTGCTCGAACTACTCTACGAATCATGATAGGAAACTCTAAACACCGCTCTTGGAAAATGGTTTGGTAAACATGGCGGTGTACTCAAATTTCGCAAGCAGGAATGGGCAGACATAGTTTGAAGCAGAGCTCCCTGATAAAGAGCTGATAATTCCATATTCTCTTTTTAATAATCAACGAAATGCTCAGCATCAGTAGTGGCTGACCACTAATTTTAGTGAAGATCAATCTATTGACAAAACCAAAGTGGTACATTCTCTCTAATCGAATGTATCTCTATAGTAACCGTACCTGTGCTCTATCCCCTTGTGAGACTCCATCTTTTTAAATGGTAGACAGGCAAACAAACAAGGCATGTTTTAATTTTACTCAAAGCGGAAGCTCCTAATCTCATCTTAACAGTCTAATTCTCTTCTGATGATTGATAAATATTAATATTACTCCTAAGTTAGTCCTTCTTGGCTGATTTTGTAACATAGCGTAAAAAAAAAATAAACCGTTATGAATATAAACTGCTAAGGATATTCAACTACAACCATTCGTTATATACGCTCAGCTTCAACATGACATGGTATTTGTTGCAAGATGACATTTTCATACCCCGATAAACCATTGATATCGGCATGAAACACGCAAATTTAACCTGATTGGTGTAAGAATATTATATGGATTATAAAGTAAAAAAAATGTGTCTCCTGAGCATAATGCGTTTTTGCGTTTTCAAAGGCACAGTTAAATCAAGGGGATAAACTACGTTCAGTATAACTATTAGACCAAAGGGGAAAGTTAGTATAGTTCTATTGTGAGCAATATTACTAAATTCTATTTAATGATTATTAACTGTGACAAATCCCCAAATGGGTTGACTATTGCTATCTATAAACTTTTTTGCACCCATAAGTTTATACCAAAAACGTAACCAATTTTTCACAGTTAGTAATTGGTTTACTTACATCTTTCATAGGGAAGATCCCTGCATAAATAGTTATCCTCCACTGTTCGGGGCATTACATTTTATTATAGAAACAGTAACCAGTCTTAATTGTTTGTATACCATTGGTTCAGTGATTTATAGGTGAGTCTTTTATCACCAGTATATTTAGCTATTGCAGATTGGATGCTGTTATTGTGCTTACAATTTTTTTTTGAACAACAAACAAACAGACAGACAATCAGTTTCCAGACAGACAGACAATTTTCAATTTGGGTTGATTCGTTTTCAATTGATCTACTCGTGTGTGTGTTGGTATATATACATACAGTAATAGTATAAAAGACGATAGATACATACAACTAAACGATGGCATCTCAGATCCATTTCCTAGATATAAAGGGTAAGCCATTGCTTTCACGAGATTACAAGGGAGACATTCCAACAAACACCATTGAACGATTCCCCTTGCTATTATTAGACTTGGAGAATGACGAAGGCGAGTATAAGCCATTCATCAATGACCAAGGGATCAACTATGTCTTTATCAGTCACAGCAATTTGTACATTTGTGCATTGACCCGCAAGAATGAAAACATCATGGGGATAATCATCTTTTTATCAAAGTTGGTTGAAGTCATGACTCAGTACTTCAAGTCATTGGAAGAGGAAAGTATCAGGGATAACTTTGTTATCATCTATGAGTTATTGGATGAAATGATGGACTTTGGGGTCCCGCAAACTACCGATACCAAGATCTTAAAGGAATACATCACTCAAGATTACTATTCGTTAATTAGATCTACTCCAAACCATTTGGTTCAACCACCAAATGCCGTTACTAATGCAGTCAGTTGGAGAAAAGATGGAATCACCTACAAGAAGAATGAAGCGTTTTTGGATGTGGTTGAGTCTATAAATATGTTAATTAATGCTCAAGGTCAGGTTTTAAACAGTGAGATTTTGGGAGAGATTAAGATTAAATCTCATTTGAGTGGGATGCCCGATTTAAGGTTAGGTCTTAATGATAAAGGTATATTCACTTCTGGTGACAATGGCGGTGAATCAGGAAACAGTAAGGGAATCGAAATGGAGGATATAAAATTCCATCAATGTGTAAGATTATCAAAATTCGAAAATGAAAGAATAATAACATTTATTCCTCCCGATGGTGAATTCACATTGATGTCATACAGATTATCATCAGCACAATTCTTAATGAAGCCATTGATTCTTGTTAATTGCAAGACCAAAGTCCATAAGCATTCCCGTATTGAAATTATATGTTCAGTTAAAACTCAAATCAAAAAGAAATCAACCGCTAACAATGTCGAAGTGATAATTCCAATTCCAGAAGATGCCGATACCCCCAAGTTTTCACCAGAATATGGAACTGTAAAGTGGATCCCGGAAAAGTCTTGTCTTGTATGGAAATTAAAGACTTTTCCAGGTGGGAAACAATATATAATGAGAGCAGAATTAGGATTGCCAGCAGTCACTGATCCTGAATCGATCATAACCAAAAAGCCAATTAAGGTTAATTTTAGTATTCCATATTTCACCACCAGTGGTATTCAAGTTAGATACTTGCGGGTTAATGAACCTAAATTACAATACCAGTCTTATCCATGGGTGAGATATATTACCCAAAGTGGTGATGATTATACCATTAGAATGAAATAGTAGTTTAGATAAAAAAACCACCTCCCTTAATAGAGACTCTAGCTTGCAATACATAAGTAAATAAATAAGTACATTCAAAGAAATCCATTCATTAGGATATTAAAAATTATACACATAAATAAATAATTTATGACCAGCGTTTTGTATCTCACCATGATAATAACAATAATAATAATAACAACAACCATATATATAAAAAATGCTTGACCTAGTCAATAGAATTGAAAATGTCCTTCAAAACGACAATAAACAACAATCGTAACAATGCAAAAATCCTCCTCCCTCTGTCTTCATCTCTAACGTCCCTAAACCAAATCAGTAACACAACCCTTGGATGCATCGCTGACTAATTTAGCATATTTGGCCAAAGTACCTCTCTTATAACGAGGTTCTGGTGGAGTCCAACTCTTTCTTCTTTCAGCCAAAACGGATTCATCAACCAATAAGTCAATCTTATTATTTTCGGCATCAATGACAATTTCATCTCCATCATTAACCAAGGCAATTGGACCACCTTCAGCGGCTTCTGGAACAATATGACCAATCAAGAACCCGTGAGAACCACCAGAGAATCTACCATCAGTTAAAAGAGCGACATCTTTACCCAAACCATAACCCATTAATGCAGAAGAAGGTTTCAACATTTCTGGCATACCTGGACCACCCTTTGGACCTTCATATCTAATGACACAAACGGTCTTTTCACCCTTTTTAATTTCTCCATTTTCCAATGCAGTAATGAATGCATGTTCATCATCGAAAACACGAGCTTTACCCTTGAAATAAGTACCTTCCTTACCAGTAATCTTACCAACAGCAGAACCTGGAGCAAGAGTACCCTTTAAGATTTGTAAATGACCGCTTGGCTTCAATGGGTTAGAAACTGGTCTGACGATATCTTGACCAACTGGCAAGTCAGTAACTTTGGCCAAGTTTTCCTTGATGGATTTACCAGTAACGGTTAATTGTTCACCATCAATCAAACCTTCCTTCATCAAATATCTCATGACTGCAGGAGTTCCTCCATACTTTTGTAAATCTGCCATAACATACTTACCACTTGGTTTGAAATCAGCCAAAAGTGGAGTGTTATCGGAAATTCTTTGGAAATCATCAACAGTGATTTCAATATCAACAGAACTGGCAATGGCAATAATATGCAAAACGGCATTGGTAGAACCACCAGTGGCAATGATGTAAGCAATTGCATTTTCAAATGATTTCTTGGTTAAGATATCTCTTGGTTTTAAGTCCATAATCAATAAATTCTTTAATGCTTCACCAACACTAGCACATTCGGCTGCCTTTTCCTTGGAAACAGCTGGGGCTGATGATGAGAATGGTAAAGTCATACCCATGACTTCTGCAGCAGAAGCCATAGTATTGGCAGTATACATACCACCACAAGCACCTGGACCTGGACAAGCATGTTTAACAATGTCAATTCTTTCTTCATTGGTGATTTGCTTGGATAAGTATTGACCATAGGATTGGAAGGCACTAATAATATCAATTTTATCAGCAACTGCGGGATTCTTAGTTCCACAAGTTGGGGATCCAGGTAAAATAGTACCACCATAAACCATAATACTTGGTCTGTTATGTCTACCCATTGCCATTAAAGTACCTGGCATATTCTTGTCACAAGATGGGATAGCAATGTTACCATCGTATAATTGGGCCATAATCATGGTTTCAAAAGAATCAGCAATAATTTCACGAGATTGTAATGAGTATCTCATACCTTCAGTACCATTAGTAATACCATCACTAACCCCAATGGAATTAAATTGCATAGCTTTTAAACCGGCCTTATTAACCGATTCAGTACATCTATTGTTCAATTCCATAAGATGCATGTTACATGGATTACCAGACCACCAAACAGAACCAACCCCGATTTGAGCCTTACTGAAATCTTCGTCGGAAAACCCAGTAGCATAAAGCATGGCTTGGGAAGCACCTTGTGATGGATCATTAGTGACAATGGATGAATATTTATTCAATTTCTTTTCGTAGGAAACTGGGGAAGTAGAGAATGCTTTGGTGAGTGTTGACAATTGATACTTCTTGAACGAAGCAGCCTTAGTAAGGAAACTCATGATGTCTTGTTAATGGGGGGGGGGGGGATAAGGATGAAAAACAAAGAAAAGAAAGATAGGTCTTTAAATTTTTCAATTTTCCTTTTTGTAGTATGAGTGTGGATGACTCAGTAGATTTTATGATTGGAGTGAACAATCAAAAGAAAAAAAAAATAGTAATTAACAAAAAAAAAAAATCTTTATTAAGTAATTCCTGCATCGGGCGATCGCGCCGGAACCGCAACAAGAATCACCGTTATTTCATCTTCCAATGAAAACTCATACATAGGTCATTATCATACTTATCTTTAATCGTGTTGTTAGTACCACTAAGAAAGATCTGGCGATATAGTAGGAGTCACATTACTACTCATCGATTGACAATTGAAGAAATCATTCATTAGTGGTACATCAATTAGCTTAGTCAGGTAATCAACCAAGTATACAAATTCGTTCTGGCCGGGAAATCAAGTGCCAATGATATATTTTTATTTTGTTTGCAAAACTTTGCTTCTACAGGTATGACGTGGAGAAAATACCACCGGTTCCATGGAGCACCATTCGCTGAATTGTATATGTTGATTGAATTCAAGAATTGCTCCATTATGTTGGTTTATAGGTTTACAATTTCATGAAAATCACGTGATTTGTGGAGTGTGACATGCGGGACAATGATTTCAGCAATTAAGGAAATAACCAGCGCCTGGCTAGCTCAATCGGTAGAGCGTTTGACTCTTAAGTTAGACATCAAAAGGTTGCGGGTTCGACCCCCGCGTCGGGCTTTGATTACTACGAAATTAAAGCTTGTTCACGAAACCGAGCTTCATTTTTTGGATTCCTACTGGAAAGGGAGAGAGTACACAGTACACAGACTGTTCTTTCAGTTCGTTTTCACTGCCTGTCTGTCTGTGCTTTTCTTTGGTTTTACCTTTGGATTTGATTGTGTATTTTAAAGGGAAGCACCAGAAGAAGGGTGGAGCGGACATGAATTTTTTTTTTTCAATTTTGGTAAGCAAATGTAGTTGGATAATAAAATAAAATATTTAACGATGTATGAAAACATTTACCATCAGTAAGACACTATAAGTTAAGCAAGACAATATGATACGACCTATTATAAAAAGCATACGACTGTATTCAACAATCACAACACCTACAAAGACTGCCACTGAAAACATACGTCCATCACTTCTTTCAATCCTACCATCAAAACGTACGATAAATAGAATATTATTCGACAATGATGCACGATTACCCTACAAGAAGATGATTCCAGTCTTAACCGCAATCTATGACAAATTGGACACCCCAAATGAGATTTCACTCCCGAGATATACCAAAGCCAGTGACTTAATGACGTTCAAATATGTACTCGGATCAATCAGACTGATGACCCATAGTTTGAATCCTAATTTGGTACAGTTGGAAAATGAATTGGTCGAACAAGCAGCGGAATTAGGTGATAATGATGCTATTACAATTCTCGCATTTGAAACTATTAGGAAAAAGGCCAGAGGAGATAAAAGTGTAACAAAAGAAGATTACCAATACGCAAATGACTTAATTAAACAGTTAACCGATTTGAAACATCCCTTGGTGTTTAAAATGGGAGGAGATTTAGCATTTGAAATGAAAGTTTATGACAAGGCAAAGGAATATTGGTTAGATTTTATAAAATTACAGAGCGATACCATCATGGCTAGCCATGTATATTGTAATCTTGGAATGTATCACTTTAGTTATTCCAATAAACCAGATTTGAAACAAGCAAAGTTATATTTTGAAAAGAGTATCCGGTTTGGAGAGATTGACAATTATACCATCAAGGCCCATTATTATCTTGGACAATTGTATGTTGAGGTAGATCCTAGGGTGTCAAAGTATCATTGGGAAATAGCTGCGGCTAAGGGTCTTAAGGAATCGTTCCAAAGTTTAGGATTTTTAGAAATGAACATGTTTGAAAATCTTGATAAGGCGTTAGAATGGTTTAAATTGGGAGTGGAAGCAAGTAATGACATCACATGTTTAATTGGACAATTTGATGTTTATTTGAAGTTAAAGAATTATATCAAGGGATTTGAAATTTTGGATAAACTTGAAACTTTGAATGAACAGTTTAATAAGGCAAAATTGAGAAAGGACATGCCAGAAGATATCAAGCATATTATGGAAGTGAATAAGGCGTTGTTGAATACATTTTTCACTACTAGAAGGGATGATATCAAACAGTTGTCATCGAGAATTGCTTAGATTGCCTGTAGATAAATATGGTTTATATACATGTACATACATATAGACATTGACATTCACATGTTTGCACACTTGGAAACATAGCCTCTGCATCTAGACACATTTTTGATAACCATATATATATAATCATAGCATCTGATTGCAAAACCGAAAATTTTAAATCGGGAGACTCACCACTTTACGTCATTCATGTCTCGGTTGATTTTATCCGAGCAACAAAAAAATATTTACTTAACTTGTAATTATTAAGGGAAAAACTATAAATAAATTCTTTTTTTTTTGTTTACAATGAAACCTGTAAAATTAAATTTCTTTTTTTTTTCTTCCGTTGTGTTGCTTGATTGTTTGCAAATATCTTCCCGATTGTATGCAGGACTGATTTCCACCTGACCAACAGGTGGTTAGTGTGGTAGTTTATTTATGTATCATGTATCCTGATAACATCTCAAGCAGCCGCCCCCCTTTTTTACAATGAAAACCTGCGCCCTTTCCGTATCCCTTGGAATCAACGTAAATATATAAGACAGAAGTGATTCCTCTAGACTGTCGCTGCACCATCCACTTCCGGGCTATATCACCACTCGTTAATGACATCAATATAGAATACACCAAACAATATGACATCATACCAATTCACCAAGGAAGATGTTCTTCCAACTACCGATCGCAGGTCGCCATATTACCACAACTTGCCTTCATTTGAAAGCAAACCGATAGACGCTTTGGTTGAGTATTTTAAATACTGGAAGCTGTTTATTAAGGCGTTGCTTTATTATCTTAAGGAAATCGCAATTGTTAAGGAGTATGAAGCTAATTTGCATTACCAATTAATTTCCAGTGTTCAATTTCCTGGATGCAAAGACTTTCCCAATAAGATCATTCAGGACTTAGCATCAACATCTCCCAATCTCGTCAGTTCAAAGAGCGTATGCTCGATGTCCGAGCTTCGTACAAATACTTCCGAGGGTAGCTTATATAGCTTGGAAAGCCTGTCGTCATCATCAACAGCAAATGGAGGAGGCAATGCTGCCCCTTTGTGTGACAAACGACCACAGGTAACAAAAACAAAATCAAGTTCTTCGTCCCTATTTTTGAAAAGCTTAACTAACACTCATAAAAGAACTCCATCAGGATTGTCTTTGAAACCATTGGCATCTGCAGGATTGAGGTCAACTGTATCTTGTACAAGCCCACCTGCAGAAATTAACACGAATGATACATATGTTCCAACTGGCTACTTTCCATCAGACTCAATGTACACCAACCTCCCTGCATTGTTGATGAGCAACCATGAAGATAGCTTTTTGAAGAGCCAAAAGCTTCATCGGGATTTAAATGGTAGAATAATCCCCCGATTGGAAACAGTATTGAAACAATTATCTTCCAAAATCAAAGAAATTAAACATTCCTTATCTAATGATGCATTTGCAAATACTAAACTATCTAAGGAAATCTCAAATACTGGTCGGATTTTAAGCAGATACATGAGTTCGGTCGAGTTATACAATACCAAGAGTCCAGTTATGAAGGGCAGGGTATATGAGGATAATGATAATGAAGAATCTATTGGTGTGATTGCATTGGATGACCCATTATTATTGAAATTGCGTGTCGATTACCAGATCAAGAATCAGCTTTTGGTTGAGAATTACATGTTTGCAGCCTATATGAACCTTCAAACCATTTCTCGAGATTTATTTACCTACGTTATAAAGGAGTTGAATTGGGTGGTT
>JAKUCC010000153.1:0-20855 GCA_030563365.1 Hemisphaericaspora xylanilytica | reverse complement strand
GAATAAGAAGAAATTCAAACAACCACAATCACAAGATGGGTCATCAGCATCATCATCACAACAACAACAGCAGCAGCAGCAACAAGAACAACAATTATCAACCAGTAAATATTCGATTGAGAAATCACTTCGTGACTTCTTTGGTAACGAAACTATTAAGATTGATCCAAAGGTTAAAAATTCTGGTTATTATTGTGAAAATTGCAAGTCCCATACATCAGCAAACAAGATATCGCTAATCAATCGATCACCCGAAACCTTAACTATTCATTTGAAGAGATTCAAATTCAATGGTAATTCTTCATCAAAAGTCAAACAATCAATCAGTTATAGTAAATATCTCGATATCTCTGGCTATTGTGAACCAGAGGCGCAACCAGCAAGGTATAAATTGGTGTCGGTGATTGTTCATGAAGGAAGGTCAATCAGTTCGGGACATTATGTTGCCCATTGTCTCCAGCCAGATGGATATAATTGGTATACCTATGACGACGAGTATCTCAACCGATTGGAAGAGAGGAAAGCGTTGACTGACCCATCGGCCTATGTGTTGGTGTACACCAAATTGACTCCTACTGTGGTTGGAAGAAAGCGGGAGTTGGAAGTTGATGATGCGGAAGAAAAGGAAATGGCAAGGGTCAATAAAAAGAGAAAGAGGGTATAGAGTAGTGTTGGTTAAAAGTTGCATATAAATTCACTTAATTAATACACAATTGTAAAATATGAAGTGTTTTTCTCTTTACATTGTAAACTAGCTGCAATTTTGTAATAATTTGATTACGAGAAATTGTTTATTCAAACGATAATTATATATTGATGAAATAAAGAGCATGTAAAACAAAAGAGCATTTAAACAAAGCAAGTAAGTAAGTACGTAAGTAAGATAAACAACAAGTTTGTAACTAACAAGAAATCGTCCCCAATCCTAATCCTGTCCGTCATAGCAAAACATGCATCGAACAAAAATCCAGCATAATAAACCTAAATAAACCAATTTAAAACCAATCCATGAAAACATAAACAAAACCAAAGATATAAAGAAAACCAACCTTAAATAAAACAAATAGAAAAAGACCAAATTAAATAAAAAAAGAACGCAATAAATAGTAGCAACTTCGACGTCGGACGAGGTGAAGGATAGGGAGCGGGGGTGGGATGGGATGGAAAAGAATAAATCTGCAAACAAATAACCAAAGTCGATTTTGTAGGGCAGTGGGGTGGTGGAATGGAAATACCATGTGTGAGATGATATGCAAAACAAAAGCATCACAATGTAGAGAGCTTGTAGCAAAAACAAACAAATAAACTGGTCATGGCTTTAACAATGAACCAAACCAAGTGGGATATGAACAAGAATGAAACCAAAAAATCAAGCAACGCATTGAGCTTTTTTAGGCATCAACAAAGATTTCATCATCTTCATCTTCCATAATCGCGGATGTTCCATGCATACGATTTCTTTGGTGTTGTTGTCTGGAGTTGGATGATGCTGATGATGATGTACTTGAATTTGAACTTGTCGGTTGGTCATCGGAAAATGTTAGATATAATCCATTTTGACGATAATCAGCACTATTGGACTTTTTCTTTTTGATTTGATAAGAAAAGAACTGTAGTTTGCGATTGGTATTCGCTGCTTTTGTTGTTGTAGTTGTTGTTGATGATGTTGAATCGTGATTCTTCTTCTCTATCGCATCCAATTCTTCCAACAATGATGATCGTCTTCTATTCTTGTTCTTTAATGCAATTTCAATCAATTCTTTAGTTGTTGTATGGTTATCAACAAACTTAATAAAATTCTTCTCAATCACAAACTTGCCCTCCTTATAAGATTCATCAAAACTATACGATTTCTTATAGTACCAACCAAGCGGATTCTTACATTGGTGACATTTGATCTTATTAATTAAATATACACCAGTTTTCATTTCTGTTTCTTCAGCAATCAAATTAAACTCAATATTTATCAAATTACCAACCAAATACGCTGGTCCACTTGCTCCGTTGAAATTGTCGCTAATGATCAAATCAGATAGGCATAAATGTGATGAACATCCTTTACAAGTTATAATTTGAATATTTGGGGTATCGTACTTTGAATTCTCAAAGTAATTGGTGCACTTTAGTCCCATGGTGTAAAAATCTAACTTATCTTGAGTCTCTCTCGGAATTCGTGGTAAACTGGAATGATTCCTCGCTAAATATACGTTTGTCTCTGGTATAAAACTTGTTAGAGGGATGGAAAAAAAGGGGGTTGTGGTTTTAGTGGGTTGTGGCGATGTTTAACTGTTTGTAATAAATGGATAAAACTACAGAATATCTTAGTCTCTACTTGGGTGGAAGTAATTTCCCGTTGTCAAATGTTATAAAGTGTAAACCCCTTTTCTCTGTTTGACTAATTGCTTGACATACACACACACTATCACTCTTGACTTTATGGTGTGTGTCTCTAGTTTCACTTACTCTCCTATTTTTTTTTCTTTGATGGTTTCCCAAAAAAAAAAGTGATAAGAAATTACTGTGGGGGGAGGATCGTGGGGCGGGGACTGAAACAGTAAGCTTTAGATAGTAAAACTGGTTAGTAGTAGTGGTAGTGGTAGTGGTAGTAGTACTGCTAGTTGTGAGTAGTTCTCTTCTTCTCTATGACTATTACTAATGAAGTCTCTTTTATGAAAACGCAGATTGGTTGAGGCAATGGGACAGTGGAATGAATAAAAGAAAGTGTAAAAACAAAACTTTTGGTTTTGGTAATGTGCATATTCCATTCTTATTATATTGCAGTTATTCTATTATTATTATTATTATAAGTAATATTATTATTATTATTATAATAAGTAAATGATAAACTGTAATTTTTTTTCTTCTCTCTTTTAGAAAGTTTAAATGACTATTAAACAATACCAATAATAACAGTTTAGAAAAAAAAAATAAATAATTAAATAAATAAATACCTCATAAATTGTAAAAAAAAAAAAAAAAAAACGACCAATTGTTAAATATTCTTACTGTTTTACATGTTATCTAACGGTAAATTGCAAAAAATCATGGAACCTTAGTTTGATTAAAATTGCAAATTACACTTACTATGAATTATTCATTCGTTATTTCATATGGAACAAGCTCTATGATTCTTCAATAACTTGAATTGTATATTCACTACAATACCAACATGGCACTACCTGTTCGTGTATTAGTGACAAGAATGTCGCTTATCAAGCATATTTCGCCAGGCCCAGTGATCACCGGGTCAACGGTTTGGTCATTCGGTCGTGCCATCAGTTTAAATCGGAATGATAAACTTATTTTTTTTTTTTGTTGCTTCCCCGTTTCTCTGCAAACTGTGGGTTGGTGATATACCCTAACTTTTACACCCGGTCTTTTCCAATTTCGTCATTATCTTGTTTCTCTTGAGCTACTGCTCCCTCCCTCACTCTCTCGCCCTCTCTCTTGCTCTTCCGTCTTGTTGGTCTCGGGATTTTTCGGTGACTTTGTCTTGATACTGTTTTTACCACACTGGAATTACTGATTTGTGTTTATTTCCGACTTGCTACATATTTTGCATTTTTTTTTTGTATACAATGGTCATTCTTAATCGCTAGTGGTTCTTCATTGAAACCTGCAATTAGTCACCCAACTAGTGCATTTCATTGTATATCACTCATAGTTTATGGAAATAGGTTTACAGATTTCACCATTCTCATTACAATTGCTAACTTGGTTTTCATTATTACTAATGAAATTTCACATTTTACGATTTTCAAGGTTTTTATCTACTCCCGATATTTGGTAGGGAACATGTGAGACTGCTAAATTTTTAGTTGAAAGAGTGATCACATTGCAAAGCGTAATTGGCTTAAGACCGGGTTAACCAGTCAGCCCTCATTCTTCAATCATCTATATACAACGAAAACATTGTCTGTTTTGTTCAACAAATATGAAAGATGATGATCCTATTAACTCGCATACATGTCATTCTCATCTGTATCGTAAATGCTTCGAGCATGATCGTTTGTGTTCGTACAGGTTCATTGATATTAAATACTATCGTATTGTAGAGAATATCCATTAGTAGCTGGAATATTTACCGATCACCTTTTGAGAGCAATCTTATCAAGAAGTTCGGCTATTGGTGGTAAATAACAATATCCGATTCGATCGTTTGCCAATCATATTATTTCCCAAGCATAATACCTATTGGCAAGCAAATTCGCAATAATCACACCAAATTTTACAAGACAACTCGGTATCCGTACGCCAAAACTAGAGGATAATTGACTACATTCAGGCTCGTCGGATTTGTCTCGTACATAATATGATCCAAACCACCGCGTAAAGAAATTATTGCACCTATCGACCATTAAACCAGTCTTCTTATTATATTCTGGATTTTATGTACACAAGACTATTTACATATTATGCAACCTTACACCATTTATGCTCTCCTCTACCATTTATAAATAGGTCTGACACTAAAGTTCAATGGTTGGTTGTTCAAAGGAGTATCGACCTTCTTTGCCAAATGCCTTTGTTGTTTTTCCCATTCCCATCTCAATTTAGTTTGATTGGTCTTTAAAATACATTTCACATGAATATAAGAGTGGGACATTCTACCAGCTCTACCTCTACCTTTAGGATCAAATCTCTTTTTCCATCTACCATCACTACCGGTCCATAATTGTTGAATGAATAACTCATCTTCATTCAAACCTGCTTCTCTTGCTTGTTCCAACCCTCTCTTTAACAACTTTTCCAATTCAGTAGACATCTTCTTGGGGTTGAAATGTAATTGATTAATGGCAGTCTTGACATCATATCCTCTAACAAATCTATTCACTTGAGTGGCTTTCTTCATGGAAGACTTGATTCTGTAAGATTCAACATATATTGATGGTTCCAAAATTTCAATTTCTTTAGGAGTTAAATTCAACTTATATAATTTCCCATCATCGTGCTTAACAACTTGTCCATCCTTATAAAACCCATGTTGTTCAACCACTTTATTAAAAAGTGCAAGTTTTAATGGATGCACATAATCCGCAAGTTTAATCTGTTTAGCCTCGGCCCTTTCCGCCATAAATTTGGCCAAATCAGGATCATTATCTTTGGTGATCTTCGACAAATCTACATTTCCTTCTTCATCTTGAAACTCTTCAGTAGGTTCAGGTGTTGGTTCGGTTTTGGCCGCGCTGGTGATTTGACCAAACACATTGGCACGCACTATAGGAGTATATGACAACGGTCTATATTGAACCCTCAATGATACGGGCCTTAATAATGTCCTCGAAATAAATGAAAGTCTATTCATACTTGTTTAAACCCCCTCCTTGTGATAGTTGTATGGGTCTGGTGGTATGCCATAAAACAGTAACTGAAGAAAAATTTTTCAATACTACCAAAAAAAATTCCCGAACCAGATTTGGAAAGTTTTACACGACCAAATATGAAGAGACCTTAATAATGAAGACAAGACTATGGCAAGACAATGTACTACTGGTGTGATATGATGAGTTCTCTCATCCAGAGGCATCCATTATCAGGGAGTCCTTAGCTTAGTGTGTCAAGAATTTTGAGTTGGTATTTGCATTACACCATTGTCAACATTTGGTTTGATTTACCTGGTAAAATACATGTATTTTGCAATGATTCTTACTTTATATAAAAGCAAGGTATATAAATATATGAAGATGCATATCTGATCTCTTTAGGAGAACCCAACGTCCGCTTCTTCATGAAACTAAAACAACAAAAAACTAAACAACAACACCACCTCCGAACAACAACCCCCCAAAGTCTAAAACTTCCAATCCCCTTTCCTATTCTCTAAATGCACAAACAGATACATAAAACATTCATGACGAGACCGCATCTTTATTCATCATCGTATCCGGTTAAATTGGCGTCTCTAGCCCTAGTAGGAATTGGGTAAACGTGTGGAATAGGTGCATGGTCATCATACCAAAACTTTCTTCTCAATGGGGTGGCAAGGATGAATGCTGGACCGGATATACCTAATACAACAGCAAAGAATAATGCTGGGTTCACGTGTGCGTGATAACGAGCCCACTATTTGATTTTGGTTAGTATATTGAAAACGATGTTGATGTGGTTCGCTTGTGAACTGGGTTCCATTGATGGGAATTTAAACCTATGTTAGTGAAGTATATTTCTTGAGAAGACTGTGCCGCTTATGTCATTTACTTCTTTTAGTCGATTCCTCCATTCCATTTCGATGGTTGTTGGCTTTTCCATCCTCTATTAACATTCCCAGTGATACCCACATCTATGCTTCATTTGCAAGAAAAATAAAGGACATACTCTAATTGGATTCCTATAATACACTGGATAGTCTCCCCAGACTTTACGAGCAGAAGTGTGAGTTTTCATTGTGCCTGATTTGTTTCTGTCAAAAGTATACTTGGTGTCTTGATATTTGTCTGATGTTTCAGTTTTTTTCCTTCCCCTGTGGTAATGAAAACTTCTGGTACGCTAATTGGCCCGCAAATTTTGTATGAGTGCATCAAGCAAGGGGAGAAAAAAAAAAATATAAAATAGTTAGTCGTGTACTGCAGATAGTCTACCTCTATCATCACTCATGGCTATTACCTTACAGAGATTTGGCAACATCAATTATCTATACTAACATATACATAAACATACAAAGTCTTAAAGGTTAAGGAACCCTGCCTATTAACAATCATTAGAGAGAACATATTTCCTTACTTGTTTAGGATTTTCTCTTTCTAACATCACCTTCTTTCTTTGTCTTTGATCCAGATGCTGATGCCTCTTCCTCTTGTTTAGCTTGCATTTCAGCAGCTCTTGCAGCTTCTTCAGCTTCTTGCTTGTAAAATTCTTCCTTCAATTTATTATCATACCATTCAGCGTAATATAATCCTCCTTGTAAGACCAAGACACCAACTAAAACCAAGATAATCATGACTTGAGAGGCTGCAATAACATTAACACCAGTGGCTGGGTCAACTTCACCCCATTGTCCAGAAAGACATGAGTTAACTCCAACTCTCAAATTGGTCAAGTAAATAATCAAACCGACCATAAACAACCCCAACGAACCATATTCGAAATATTTAGCATCATCATTAGGTTTGTATAACTTGATAAATGAACCAATTAATCCCAATAACGCAACACCATGTAAGATGTAATGGATATACATTGGAGAATTACCCCATTGGGCATAATGTGCGATGGAAGTTTCAATTGCCTTTTCACCACCAAATGTCCAAAGGGTGTGAAGATCATACGGTAAACTGGAATACACTGCGCCTAGACCAAAACAGGTGGATCCGATAATAAGGGCTGTTCCAATTGGAACTAGATCTCTATAAGCCATCATCTTTTGTTGTTGTGATTATGATTGATTGAGAAGTGGAAAAGATGGGAAATTGAGTTTTCCTAAAGGGAAGTTTTCAATGATCAAAGAATGGGGATGGTTTAAAAAAAAATGAGTGTCCACAAAACAATACAAAATTAATTGCCGCTTAAGATTAGAATGATTTTTTTTCTCCTTCTCTTGCACCCGCACTAGAATAAAATGAAAATGCCGTACACAATGCCACTATCAATTTGCAATCAACCGATTTAATTTGCAGTCAAGAAATCAAATTTGGACTAATCATCTAGGACACAATGGATAGATACAAATGTATTTTTGTGACAGGATCAACGTTCTGGTAAATTAAGCGTAAAGCTTCCGCTTTACAATGAAATAGTCTGTCACTCTGGTGTCTTAAGTAGTGTAGGAGAATCAACTTCCGCACTTCCGGTTGAAAAGGCCTTGAGAATACTGCTAGATTTGAAATATCATTGGACAAGGATATCCAGCCAACTGGTTGGATTATAGTTATTCAATATTCGTGTGTTCCAACGGTCTATTTGCTTTTTCTGTGAAAAACTATTGTCTTAATTCAACATTAAGGATTACAATACACTATCAATGTATAAATCAGGGATTTAAGAATTATTTCAATCTAGCATAAAACTTATGACAGATTATTGCCCGTCCATTGTCGCTATTATTCTGTGTTTGAAAGGTGGTTCTTATGTACTGGAAATTTCATTAAAATGTTTTTGGAATATTTGCTGCAAAAACATACAATAGTTTGCCCATTTCTATTTCTTGTTCAATTTTCAATGAGTATTCATAGAGATGATACAATAAAAACATAACCTATGGTAATTAGCATACTCTTCAAAACCTAATTGAAATCCCATGTTTTATTTGTCATATAATCTTAAGGCGAGAGCCCCTACAATTATAAAAACCATATAGTTAAAGTGTTTTTGTTCGCGTTGATTTACTCAAGTGTCAGTCTTTTAGCAATAAATAATTACTGGACGAAATACTTTGATGCACGAAAGGGTAGGAAGACTTTTTATGATCCTAACTTACTAGTGTGGAACTTAACACTAGGAAGTACTAAACTCCCTTTTCAGTGCGTGATATAGCAACAAGTCGAATCTCCGTGTCACCTAAGTGGCAAATACGTTTAGAAGAGTTTAATGTTTTTAGCGAGGCCACCAGACCAGTTTATTTCGTCTTTTTGAAGTTTCGACGACACACCCTAAATGTAGAACATATAGACCCCCATTTCATGCTGGTTAAACATGGTGAAAATTTTTGGGAATGATCCACAAATTGAACTGGAACATTTTTCTCAGCAACAAAACCTCCTGGTAGCTTAGTTGGTTTAAAGCGCGAGACTGTAATGAGTACCTCAAAGTAATCTTGAGATCGGGTGTTCGACTCACCCCCGGGAGATTTTTTGGATAATCTTAGCTTTTCTAACTATTTTGATGAAGGTTTATTCAAACCTGATTGAGGAAGTAGAAAGATTGAATTAAGTTGGTCAGATTTGGTGGGCAAGGAATAGACTAAATGTTTCTAAATTGCTATTTCTACCGAGTTTCATTTTTTGTTGCAAAATATCAATACCAACAATGTAATAGAACAAAAACACGCCTTAGACTCCTAAAGTTTGGTTCTAGGAATAATATAACGAAAGAAGACCTCCACCGTATTGTATATTGTTTATTTGGAGCTCACGATTAACAATCCTATAGAAAAACTAAATTTGCGCCTACCGCTACCGCTAAATGTTGGGACATGATGCAAACGATACTATAGGGACCGACTTGATCTCTGATACATAACAATAGACCGTCGCGAAGTTGCGCCTGTCCAAACAATACTCATCAATGAAGAGAAAGACTAATGTTCTAGATGCGACCCATGTCTTCTTATCCAGGTTTTAAAGTTTATTAATATGGGGAAAAATACCCGAGCCTTCTTGAAGTTCAACAACAGGCTAAATATATCTTGTGGTCTCCATTATCCAACGCGATGCTAGACTTACACTCTCTCAAGCAATGTCTCCCGAAAATTGTCCCTGGTTGTTGAAAGATATTCATATCAGTTACACAAATGCCATAATAATAGAAGTTCAAATTATAATAACCAAAAATTCGGGTAAAATTATAGGTTGATGGAACCAATTGTTAAAAAATTTTCCCCCGGTATTTTTCATCTTATCGGTTAGGTTAAAATGCCGCATGAACTCCGGAATTTTCAGGGCTATTAATATATGATTCCTGTCCAACAAATTTGCTCTTGATGTCAACTTATGAGTTCATCAGCATAACCATTCGCTTTTAAAGCTGCTTATTGAAATGTCAGATAAAAAGAATATCGTTATTGTGGGAGCTGGTGTCCTTGGGCTTTCCACTGCTTTAGTTATCTGTGAGAATTTAACCGTTCCCTATCAGTTAACAATTATTGGGGAATATGGGCCTCATGATTCTAACATGAACTATGGATTATCCAACTATGCGAAATACACATCTCCTTGGGCTGGAGCACATTTCAGACCATTTCCTTCAAAGAATCCACAAGAATATATTGAACTGCAAATAACTAGAATCACATTATCCAAGTTTAAGGAGTTAAGTAAAGATTCCCCAGAAAGCACCATCAAGTTTGTTGATGGGATTGAACTTTTGGAAAACCCAGATAACTTTTACAAAAGTATCGGCAAGGGATATTCCGAAGGTATTAGTAATTTCAGAAAATTGGAAAACGCAAGAGAAGGTCACCTTGGATTTCAATATGATACTTGGGTACTTAATGCGCCAATGTATTTGCAATTTCTTTATAGAAAATTATTGATTGAATATGATGTCAAATTCATCAATACCAAACTTAAATCACTAAAAGAAGTGAATGATATTGTTCCCAACAACCCGATTATCATTAATTGTACCGGTATGGGGTTGCAATATAATGGAGGATATGATTCGGATTGTTTCCCAATTAGAGGTCAAACCTTATTGATCAATCCTCCAAAGGATTGTCCATTCCTAGATAAAACTATCACATATCAACACGCAGATGGTAAATGGACATTTGTTATTCCTCGTCCACACAATGGTGGAATTATCTTGGGTGGGACAAAACAACCCAATGAATGGTCAACCGAAGTTAGGGATGAAGATACCCAAGATTTATTGAAACGAGGTGAAATTTATTTTCCAGAATTGATGAAGGTTCGTGAAGACGGTAAGAAATACTTTGATGTCTTGAGAGTTAATGTGGGATTAAGACCTGCAAGAAAGTCAGGTTTAAGAATTGAAGTCGAGAAGCACGATCAAAATCATGTTATTCATAACTATGGTGCAGGAGGTATGGGATATGAATTATCCTATGGATCTGGTGTCAAAGTGTATGAAAAGTTATTGCAAATCATTGGTAGACAATCGAGACTTTAAGGAATTGGAATACAAAGCGTAGTTAGATCTATCCAGTAGATAGTCAAGTTAGAAATACTTGTTTCATAGTTATTTGTTCAATTTATGTTAGAATAAGATATCGCCAAATACAAATAAAAGCCAATTACTAAGGAAATCTGATGGTTGCAAAACAAGTTCGAAATTTTCTTCAAAATAATTAGATTAAGAGAAACAGATTGGTTCAACAGTCATTCATTTTCTAAACTAGAATACCGACTTATTCGTTCTATTGATACAATGATTGGTATGTAAAGTAGAACTGGGAACATTGAAAGTTTCTCTACAATCCATTCTCTTTGGTCAAGTGTGATTTCATTTGATGCTCATTGATGCACTCCACTCA
Organism: Hemisphaericaspora xylanilytica; assembly: GCA_030563365.1. Classification (NCBI taxonomy): domain Eukaryota; kingdom Fungi; phylum Ascomycota; class Pichiomycetes; order Serinales; family Debaryomycetaceae; genus Hemisphaericaspora; species Hemisphaericaspora xylanilytica. The sequence continues at coordinate 9,706 of JAKUCC010000153.1, read as the reverse complement.
CAGAGATGCGTATATCCAATTGAATAAATGCAAAATTCGGTTGTTTTAAAGAAATCGAAAAACTGCCGAAAGAATGTATATTAGCTGTTCAGACATGGTTCATAAATCTAAATGAGAAAGCGAGCAAACAGCGGCACTAGTCCGAATAGAGAAGTATGAAACAATAGGGTACCTCGTATCGACTATTCACAGTATTTAGGGTTGATTGTCAGAGCTTACGGAATATCGTGAATAAAAGAGCCTACTATCCCTCAAATCATACCCAAGATGATAAAATGTTAAAGGCAAGATACATTTCTATTCAGATGCTAATATCATCTTATTATTCTCGACCAAGATGGCAATTATAGTGTCATATAACACTCAAATTCAAATTTGATAAAGTTCGCCCGGAGTTCCATCAAGTTTGTGAGGTATTCTAGCAGCGCATCCCATTGGATAAATAATTGCAGAATCAATATCCCATATTCCTTCACGATAGTAGATATCCTTTTTCAAGAATTCAATGCAGGCTTCTTTTGATTCAAGTGCCAATTGAAACCAACTTCCTGCAAACTTTGTTCTTTCATCATCATGATATAATGCACCGGCTGCTTTAATAGGGTTTCCAATTGATGGCAAAACTTCTTTAAAATGTTGAGGGCGGACTTTGCTTCTGTCGATATTTGGGAAATCAAAGATCAAGACGTGGTATTCTTGTGGCATGTTGATGATGAATTGGATTGGATTGTGGACGACTGAGAAACTCCATACATTTTTTTATCCGTTCGGGGCTGCATGTAGGTTGGGTTCGGTCTCCGCGTCGGGTGGATTGATAAATAATAATTCGAGTATATAAGTAGATTGACTATAGAGTACTTGATGTTCGTAATTGCTAGTTGCTATGATCTTATGATGATTTATCTCGTGTTAACTCTAGTTAAGTTTAACCAAGTTGAACAAGCTGAACTATCTTAACTTGGACTAGAATCTTAACTAGAGCTAACACGAGATAAATCATCATAAGATCATAGTAACTAGCAATTACGAACATTAACCCACAAGATCCTTTTTTCTCTCCAGCAGGAAATTGGACGACTTAAATAACTTATGATCCCGCAAAAAAGATCTTCTGTTTAGTCATTTTTACAGTCTCAATCCGAACACCTCCCGGTCCTTCAGGATCCTTTATCGAAAATCTCTTGATTTGTGGGTATATTTCTTTAGTATAGACTGCTATAATAAGCAAAAAATGATTGTCCCGGTGAATCATTACAATGCAGTATACTATAACTACACACCTCCAGAATATGACATCGGTAGAAGAACCCATTAATCCTTCTCTCTTCCCGTTCAAAGTCATTAATGCTACCCGGATGGACCACTTTCCACCATTGAATAATTAGAGAATACAAGACCCAAGAAATGATAGCACGCACTTGCAAACAATGAAGGCTCATCAATGGAAACGCTTAGTAATTTCTGTGATGGAACAAATATGTATTTCCCTTCCGTTCTCAAGCAAGCGCGGCGGGAATCAGGCACCCTCATCCATTTTCCGAGGTACAAAATATCGTAAACAGAATACTTACATTTTGTTAGTAAAAGATCTAGCCTCTAGTAGTATATAAATAATTACGATCGTGTGAGCCTCCAATATGACATTATTATCGGAGCTAGTCTTCCTATTGTGTGGCTGACATCCACGTGGGGGATTGATAAGATCTTGTATTCGATGTTGTCTACTCAAACTGGTTTCTATTACTACTCTACCATTTTTTCTATGGCGAGACAAGTAACACTTTCACATATGTGACTACATAATTAGATAAGTAAGGGTTTTTGACCAAATGCTTATACGATTTTGACCAAAGTTAAAGGATCTTTGAAATTTACTCGTTAGACGGGGTTAAGTCAAACTTGGTGGTTTTGTGACTGTTAATAGATTAGTAATTAATTTTCTGATTTCGCTTCCAAACAACCATCCCCATTGTTGGAGCCCGCGGAAATTTCTTGATACAAAAACCACCAGAAGACTTTCAAGATGGATCCTGATATACTTTTTTACCTCAAGTAATCTTCAAAGCAAGGCACTATGACCACAATTACCACTTCTCTCGAAATTAACGCTTCGCCATCAAAGGTTCGCGAGTTCTTCTTGGATTATAACAACCATAAGAACTGGAATCCATTCCTTATTCGTATTACGAAATACACAAATAAAGAGAATGCGCAATTGGCAGTAGGCGATCAATTAGAAATCGATATGAAGCCCAAGGGAAGCAATTATTCCACTACAATGTATCCCGTTTTGTTGGTTAATAATGAAAATGAGTTCACTTGGAGAGGTGTTTTATGGTTTAGTTGGTTATTCAATGGTACCCATTCGTTCAAATTCGAACAAACCGGCGAAGGCAAAACTAAGCTTACTCAAAGTGAGTCATTTGGGGGAATCTTAGTTCCAATTTTCAAGTTGATTGGTTTGTTTGAAAAGACCGAACAATCATTTATCTTGTTGAACGAAGCCTTAAAGGAACAGGTTGAACAGCTTGATTAAGACTGTACTTTGTATAACTAGTGGGTACTTGGTTATTACTACAATTATCTATAGAGTAACTGAACACAAAATTCGTTTATGTATAAGCCACTTTGGTTATAAAGGGTTTTCACTGTTTTGTTTGTTTGTTGTGTGTTTTTATGTGGAATGAAAATTACAAGTCAATCAAATTTGGTTATCATCCACGTGGTGATATAAATTATCGATAATTTGAGATATACCCAGCATTATGCATCGAGTAGACACATCAAAATTAATTGAATATAAATGAAGATAAAAATCTCTCGTTTCATCGTTTCATCGTATTTCATATTTTCATACTCTGCTTCTTCTTACATCACATCCTCATTGACAGTTACTGTCTCATACCCAATAACCAAATTACAAGGTTTGTTTACTTAGCACGCTACCATATTACAAATACTGTTTGTTTCATCCCCCCACCATTTCACCAATTGTTCTTTAATAATTTTTTTTACAGCCTCTTGAATTTCATCCATTCACTTACTCAACAAGTAATCAACTTTTAATCAACTTAATCAACAAGAATGAAATTTGGAGATCACTTGCGAAAGTCATTGATTAAGAATTACTCGTTTTACTACATTTCCTATGATGATTTAAAACATCAATTGAAGAAGGGATTAAAGGACAACGATTATCAATGGAGTAACCAATTAGAAGAAGATTTCTTAAATGCATTGGAGAATGAATTAGATAAAGTTTACTCATTCACTAAAGTCAAAAATACAGAAGTAAATAGAAGAATTAAGACCCTGGAGAAGTATGTGTATGAAGTTGTTGACACGTTGCAACGATATCAAAATCATGATCCTCAAGTACCAAGCCCACCACAAGAGCAAGACTTTGAGGACTTAGAAGAAGAATTAAGTGACATCATAGCCGATGTCCACGATTTAGCAAAGTTTACTAGATTGAATTATACAGGGTTCCAAAAAATCATCAAGAAACACGACAAAATTACCAAATATCATTTGAAACCAGTCTTCCAAGTTAGATTGAATGCTAAATGTTTCTACAGAGACAACTATGATAATTTGATTGTCAAGTTATCTAAATTATATGACTTAGTTAGAACCAGAGGAAATCCAGTTAAAGGGGATTCTGCTGCAGGTGGATCTCAACAAAATTTCGTTAGACAAACTACAAAGTATTGGGTTCATCCTGATAATATTACAGAATTGAAATTGATCATTTTGAAACATTTGCCTGTTTTGGTTTTTAATGCCGATAAAGAATTTGAACCTGAAGATTCAGCAATTACCTCGATTTATTTTGACAATAAAGATATGGATCTTTATTATGGTAGATTAAGAAAAGATGAAGGTGCTGAAGCAATCAGATTAAGATGGTATGGTGGAATGAAGACTGATCAAATCTTTGTTGAAAGAAAAACACACAGAGAAGATTGGACAGGTGAAAAGTCTGTCAAGGCAAGATTTGCATTAAAGGAAAAGAAGGTTAACGCCTATCTTAAGGGTGATTTCACTCCAAGTCAGATTTTCGAAAAAGCCAGAAAGGAAGGTAAGAAATCTCCACAAGAAATTGAGAATTTAGAAAGATTGGCTCAAGAAGTCCAATATCGAGTTTTGAAGGAGAAATATCGTCCAGTCATGAGGTCCTTTTACAACAGAACTGCGTTCCAATTGCCTGGTGATGCAAGAGTTAGAATTTCTTTGGATACAGAATTGACAATGGTTCGAGAAGACGATTTTGATGGTTATGACCGTACTCATGGAAACTGGAGAAGAATGGATATTGGTATTGATTACCCATTCAACCAATTGCCAGAAAAAGATGTTTGTAGATTCCCATATGCAGTCTTGGAAGTCAAATTGCAAACTCAATTGGGTCAAGAGCCTCCAGTCTGGATTAGGGAATTGGTTGCTTCCCATTTAGTTGAAGCGGTTCCAAAGTTTTCCAAGTTTATTCACGGTGGTGCTACCTTATTAACCGACTATGTTAATTTATTACCATTCTGGTTCCCACAAATGGACGTCGATATCAGAAAACCAAAAATTCAACAAGATGTTGGAATTCAACGTCAATACCGGATAAACAGAGATTCAAGTTCCGGTAATGATTTGGATGAGGAAGAATTAACTGGATCATCATATACTGGGGTTCATTTTTCAAATGATATAAATCCACTAGAGGAAGATTTGGATGAAAGCACTCCATTATTATTACCAAACACATACTCTTCAAGGCAAACCAATTCCCCACTTAGAAATTTCATATACCGTACATATGGGGCATTCTTGCATTATTTCAACGATGATCGGACATTCACCGTTAAGCCAGGTACAAACTGGGATTTAAATGCGACATATAAGGATAAATTACCTAAGGGTAAAACCATTTCCATTCCGGTTCGAATTGAACCAAAGGTCTATTTTGCCAATGAAAGAACATTTTTACATTGGTTATCTATCGGAATGATGTTAGGATTTACGGCAATTGCATTATTAAACTACGGTACTAAATCATCCTTGACAGCTAGTATTGGATTCTTTATTACTGCATTATTCACTTTAATTTATGCCATTTTCAAATATATGTGGAGAGTGTTGATGATTAGAGAAAAGAAGCCAGTTCAATATGCTGATATGTTCGGTGCTAATATGATTTGTGGTTGTATTTTCGTTGCTACGTTTATAACCTTTATTTTTAAATTTGCCGAAAACTAAGATTTTGCCATATGCGGGATCAATCAAGATGATGTACAAAAGGCGTTTGTTTATATAAAGATGTTTTAATTATTATTTGTAACACATAAGTAACGGATGTGAACCGAACGTAGATCGCAAAAGAACATCGTTGTTCAAATATGCCTCTAATTGTGCTTCCCGCCAGTGTTCCGATTAAGTAGCACGAAAATGAGACAACTGGCTAAATAATCACAGTCAGTTGAGTGCCTCTTAACCCGTCGGAGATCCCATTCGAATCGCGCAGCATAAAAGCTCGTTCATCATCCAAGAAACTACATTGCATGTTTGCAAAGCCACCTCTCAGGATCACCGAGAGATCGCGGCTACGATAACCGCTGAAGATCACGGATTGGCTGGAGGCAGATTCTAATCATTTGCTCACAATCACCATTGTTCGAACCGAGTGTTGTGGGCAGGGCTGATTTCTTCATATTATAACTTCTAGCCAATTACAGAGCAACCTAGAGAATTTGATTTAGTTGGCCTATGGCGTACAAGCTGGCTACTGCACGTGTGTGCCTGTCTCATCTATTGATTTCCAACACTTACACACAGACAAATCTTTGCCATTTTCGGCAAAAAGAATACCAGAGGGTCGGACCGACTGTCGGTATTTCCCGATTTTCAACAACATTGAGCTTTATACTGTTGAATAGACACCAAATCTTGCCGTTTACAAGAATGGATCAAATAGTCCCCTTTTCGTTTACCACAAGGGCAACTATAAACTGGATTGACACATAACATCATACCACCTAAGTGGGTCGTGTGTGGTGAAATTGATTCTTTTTTCGTAGCAAATTACGAGTGAGATGACATAAAGACCCGTTTTTCGGTTATTTCACAAACGCAAAGTTAGAGTTGAGTAGGGACCATACCGTGGCGAATGATTCAGAAAGGTTTCGGACCATCAACACGGATGTCGGATCTAACATGTGAAAGAACTCGGACTCCAATGACGGAGTTTTTTAACATAACGACCCTATTTAGGGGTTGATTGCGAAAATTAAATTTCTTGTGTTGCTCAGGTGGGTTTTTGTGCAACCTTGATTTCGAACAGATTAAAAAGATAAAAATTTTCCGGTGGACATTTTCTAGAAATATGACAAGGGCTTACAATTCTGGTCTTTTCCTTGCACGGTAAACAAGCACGGATTACACATTTAATAACTGGAACTAATAGTATCAATATGGATTCTTCAAACTGGGGCTATTCCCATATTAAGAGCTACCAACAGCTTTCTGTTCCCAGCCAATTACCTCAATTTTCAAGGAGTCCAATCTCGTTCACAACCAATATTTTGGTTGTTGGAGGTGCATTTGCAGGATTGGCTGCCATCAGTGCTTTGAAAACACATTTATCTCAACGGTTGTCCAATGTTACAAACCCAAAGAAGGTTTCAATTACTTTAATCGAACCTAGGAATGGGTTATTGAATATATTGGGTATCCCAAAAGCAATTGTCGATGTTGAGTTTGCTAAAACTCAGTTTATTCCATTTAGCAAGCTTAATGACTTCAAATTTACTAGCGTGTTATCCAAGGATAGTTTGGAACCAGAATTCTTTACCGAGGAAGCTTCAAACATTCAGCTTAATTATATCCATGGGCTCGTGACATATTTAGACAGCGAAAAGGCCCAATATCTGTTAAACAATGACCTGGAAGGTGGCCGTGGTATTGTCGAGTTTGATTATGTCATCATGGCTACTGGGAGAGATAGAAATTGGCCAACCACTCCCAAGGGCTTTACGTTTGATACTTTTGTTAAAGAAATGGCCAAGTCAAAGAAAGATATCGCAGATAGTAAAGTCGTCAGTGTTATCGGAGCAGGCGCAGTAGGATTGGAAATAGCCGGTGATATCAAAACCGCGTTCCCCGACAAGGAGATCAACTTAATTCATCCACATAGCATGTTCCCTCCTGAAAGATTATCCGACGATTTCAAGCAGCTAGTTCAACAAAGTCTTGAGAAAGCCGGAGTCAATGTTTACCTCAATACCAGAATCGCCAGTGAAAGCGACAATGGTGACTTAATAACCACAACTGACAAAACAATCCCCTCGGATTTAAATTTCTGGTGTACCACCAAGCGAAACAATACCGATATTTTGTGCAAGGATTTCAAGACAACCTTTGTTAGTAAGGACAACAACATATATGTGAATGAATACCTTCAGATGGAATCAACAGGGTCATCAACACCAAATTCTAAGGTTGAAAACTTCTTCGTCGTTGGAGATTTAGTGGAATTACCAATCATAAAATCAGCCGGGTGGGCAATGTACATGGGAAGACTAGTTGCAAATAATTTGCAAAGTTTGCTATTTGATAACAAGTTAATAGAGCCATTCTTGGATTTGAAACAAATACCACGAGGAATGGTTGTTGTTGCTGGTAATGATGAAATAGTCAGTGAGTTGGCGGGAGAAGTACAATTAAACCATCCTGGATACGTTCAAGAATACAAGGATTATTGTATTGGAAAGATTAGAGCAACTTTGAATTTATAGGCCGTTGTTGATCGGTGCAACCTCGTTGTGGTTTCCTCATTGCCTTTGATTTGAGGAAAACGAAGGTTAGGTTAATTTTTTTACACCCTACTCAATCACAAGTAGATGATTGTTTACATTTGTTAGAAGTTATAGAAATATTAATAGACTTGGAAATGTCGTTTATTGGAATCTAACAAGCCATATCTTGAGAGTGACTGAACTATCTGTCTTGAGTTGATTCATTTGACAAGAAAATCACGACATGGATTGTTATTGGTTAGAGCAATTTGTGTAGGATCTTGACCAAAACTAAGCCTTGTTGGAACAAAAGTTGAATAAAGAGCAAATAGTAAAAGAAAAGAGGAGGTCCTTGGTTAAAGCACTCGCCGGGGAATATCTTTACCTCTGCCCCCAAGTGAACATATCTCATGCCAGATGACATCCAGTACTTGAGAATACCAGCAATATTTATTTATATACAGTAGCCTATCTGAGAATAACTGCACATGCAACTTCAAGCAGTAGCAGGAGTAGCTGTTAAATTCCCATCCATGTACACTCTACGGTTCTCCTTATTAAAAATGCTCAATACATATTTATGTTCCTCGTCCTTTGTAATACTTAAACAAATAGCCTCATTGGGGAAACAAGGCTCATATGTTCTGTATTTAAAACTTGAAACATTCAAATCTGGGAAACATTCGCCAAACCAATATAATAATAACGTAACCTGCAATGGACCATGTACAATCGTGTTTGGTAGATCCTCTATTGATCGACAATATTTTTGATCAAAGTGAATCTTATGCAAATTGTAGGTTAACATACTATATTTCAATAAATCAACGTAGGAAATACACAAATCTTTAACCATCCCAGTATCTTCTATCACCTTTGATATAACGGGACTAGGATTATATAGCTCATTAGTATAAGCCAATGTTCTATTCTCAACCAATAGTTCTCGCTCGGTAGCAGCATCGTGGAAATTCCTCACAATAGTCACAAATACATCATCTTCAATCATTCGAACTGACCGGATACTCTCCAGGCAAACGGTATTCGTGTTAATCTTGGGAAGACCAATAAATTGAATTTCGCCTCTAGCCCATAATCTTCGAAGATATAATTGTTCACCTTGTGGGCTTACCGGGGCTTGGTAATTGTCATAACCATCTGAACCAAGCTTTAAGTTCACTTGATTGTTAAAGAGGAAATGGAATCCTTGATTCCATTGTTTGTATGTGGATTCAGGTGCCGTTGAATTCGCAATCGGATTTGATTGAACCATCTGGTTGAGTAGATTAGTTAGATGGATTGTTGGGCCAATGGAAATCGTATCCCGTAGAATCGTTGGGTTGGACTTGGCTATGTTGGCCCATTTGTATATACACTCTTTCGTTATTGGAGTCATGATTGATAGCGTGGGTGTGAAGAATGTGGGCTTTTAATATAATCTTGCCTTCTGGTGAAATTATTCAAGTGAATCATGTAGGGTGAAGTGTGGAATAAAACTTCCTATTTGGGCCAACCCCTATTGGGAAGTTTAATTCCGTGAACAAATCATAAAATTTGGTGAAGCTCATCACGACAGAAGAGTGCGATCTTTTTAAAAAAATTCCTAGTCAAGCTCATCACTCCGACCTCATTCATATACATTATTCAAACCATACAAATCAAGAATGAGCGGTAAAAGCACAAGTGAAGCATTAAAGAATATAAAGAACAAACAGAGGAGACAAAAAGTGTTTGCTGAATTGAAACATGAGAAGAATAAGGAACGTCATAAACTACGTGCGGAAAGAGCTAAGGAAGAGCGTTCCAACCCCGAATTAAGAGAAGAAAGAATAGCAAATAATGTACCAGATACTATTGATTCGAAGAGAGTTTATGATGAAACTATAGCAGCTGAAGTGGAAGGTGATGATGAGTTTCAGGAAAAT
>JAKUCC010000152.1:0-18767 GCA_030563365.1 Hemisphaericaspora xylanilytica | reverse complement strand
TCTCTTACGAAGATCTTCACTGTCAGTGTTCTTAACAGAAGTCGATGACCCTTCTCCAATGACTTCATCAAGAACCTCAATCCGCGGAGGTTCTGAATCTTCATTGACATCTTCTTCTTGACTCTCCTCTACTACTGGTTGTTCCGCCTCACGTTGTTGTGTCTCTTCACGATCCAGCACACCCACCATACTCACCAAAAACATAATGGTACTAGCAACACCAAAGGTAAATGTAACACTAATAATAAACCCCGTGGCATATATCAAAAACCTCCCTGGATTGTTAATAACCACATTTATAGGATCCAACATAAATTCATAATAGAAATCCTTCAATTCCAAATATTGCTTCTTCCAAAACATCCGAACAAAGAGGATAAATTGTTTATGAGTTGCAATATCATTATCAAATATAATTTCATCAAAACTACGCGGAGGCGCCACCGGTTCATTCTTAATCTTTGGCCGGTTTGATTTCTTATTCTCATACTCCAACCTAACCTTGGTTACAAACGTAGCATTCCCAATCAATTCCGCCTCATCAATAGAATGTCCGATATATATATTATCAAACAATACATCGGCATCCATACTCCACAACTCAAATCCAATCCCACCAATTGGCACGTCAAACCGTCCTGGATGTGGATTTTCAAAATATTCCGGGTTGGGAATCATTCGTGGTTTCCATAATCCTTGATAATTGGGGTTTACGATATCGGGTGGGAACCAAGGACCAATATAATCGGGATTTGGAATATTTGGCGCAGTCCAAGGACCACAATGACCACTACGACATTTCGGATTTAGAACCATTGATGGCTTCCAATCTTTATCATCGACCCCCTCTGGTTTTACCTCGTTTGGATCGGGGATAAATCTCGGAGCATCCTCATCCCAATCATCAGGCTTCACCGCATTGGGATCGGGAATAAATGGTCGTGCATGTTTTTCTTCATAATCAACTGGCTTTCTCGCATCTGGATCAGGGATATAGAGATTATCATCCCAATCATCAGGTTTTCTATCAGTCTCATCAATGATTTGTTTCGGTGGCGAGAAGGGAGGGTCAAATAAATTCGTCTGCGTGACTAAGTTCCCAGCTTTTGCAACTTCTCCATTGATTCTAATTTCAAAATCCTGGTTTTTGTGAATGATCAATGTGTATAAATTAGTCAAGTCATTGGTACGTGCCATTGGCGGATGCTTCAATTGATGCTCCTCGATATTTACCCCACCACCACCACCACCAGCACCACCATCATGATTGCTCGTCTTGCGTAGTATGAAATGAATCTTATTATTACTCCCACAAACATCAGGCCCAAACATAACCTGATACGGAGTCTCCGAACTAAATCTCACATAATCAGAACTCGACAAATCCAATAGTTTAATATATGCCCCTCCGCAAGTCAACCCGCGTTGCAATTTCACTTCATACTGAACCACAAAATCTTGATTGTCGTTCCCAATGGGATGAGGTAATTTCCTCGCAATGGCATGATGCGCCGCTTTTGTACGTAATACAAGTCCATTATCATCTTCAAAACCAGGGTATACTGAAGCAGGAGCAATCTCCCACCTACCGGTATACGCCACGACTTCATCTCTACCTTCATCAAATTTCTTGGATCGAGATGTTCGCCATGGTGAATGGGCAAGATCGGGATAATCAAACTGTTCAAGAAATGACTGGGAACTAAGACGTGATTGATCAAATGGTTGGAATTTTATTGATAACACAATCTCCAAGAGAAGTGCCAATGAGAAAATAGACCTCAATTGCATCAATATTGTTGTTGTATTGTTCTACTAAGTGATTAACGTAGGGCTGTGTGTGTAGCCATTTTGTGTGGAAGAAATCATCTTTCATTTTTCATCTTCCCACCAAAAACACCCACCAAATGTCGTCAATTACCAAAAAATGTCGCAAATAAAATCTATTAAACACTAATATACACACCGTTTCTACTATTACAACAAGAAGCATCAAGCTTCAGTTTCATCTAATAATGCAAATCGGTTATTCGACAGCGCAAGAGACAACGCACCTGCTTCATCATCTTCCTCATTGGTCTTACCCTCTCCAAAGAACAGCTTGACATATTCGTCCTCTTCATCCTTTTCCATCTGCTCAGCACTCCTTTCTTGTGGCTCCACTGATACCTTCACTTCTTCCGCCATATCATTCTTGACGACAATACTCTTGTTAATCTGTTCCCAGCCGGACTTACGCGCCGTCTGCACGTATTTTGCCCTGGCTATACTTTGTTCAATCTTGGTTGCCAATACTCCACTTAATTTATCTGATCTCTCAACTTTATGTTTCAAAGTAGCCGTCTTCTTCTTATTCGCCTTTCTGATTTTAGAATTCTCCATCTTTTTAGCTAATAAGTTTTCATTCTTGATTGTGGTTCTAATAATCGATCTCTTGACCCCATCGTTTTCAGCCTTGGGTAAGGATGCTAATGCTTTTGCTTCTCCTTGTTCTGTATCCACAAGACCTCTTCTTGCTGCTCTACTGTGTTTGGAAACTGGTATCGTTAGTATATGTCCAAACCAACATAACTCATGATTTCGGTTAACATACTCTTCTTGGCCATCGTGTTGGTTGATTATTCAAATGGGAATATTTTGGCACCAATGTCATCGCAGTCAATTTTTTTTATTGCTTGCCTTAATAAATAAATCACCAAAAAGGGAAACCGGAAAAAAGATAAATGAGCCGCACGAAATAAAACAAAAAGTTTAAACAACCAAATTGGAAAAAATAACAGAAGAAAAAAAGCGTATCTTGTATTACCCAATTAGGAAATGGCAATTGCGTTTGATGGTTTCACCAACTTCCCACTGGTTTGTCACATTATACATCTATACATATACTTTATATATATATAGTCATTGAAAACCCTCACTTGATCATCACACACTCACACACTCCTGTCTCCACATTTTACTTTACTTTATCCAACACTACACCACACTATACTATCATATATAACAACAACCCACAACAATGAATCTTAAACATATTCCAAATTCAAATAATTTACTTTCGAATCAACATGTGAACCCCACCAAACCCACCCAACATACCAATCTTACCAGCTTGGGCATGGGGATAAAGTGGTATGTTTGACTTCGCAATCCCCCCTTGTTTGCCCACCCCCATCGCCCGAGCCTTTCCCAATTTGGAAAAGACCTTGGTCATTGAACTCGACCATGAAGTTATGATCTACGGTGTCATGGACCAAGACCGCGTGGTGATGGTATTTGATGAATATAGTGTTTCATTGATCACATCGAGAATATCCAAAGAACTTATTGTCGCCTTGGCCGATTTACTCGTTGATAATTTTGCCATTGAAAATATGGTGTGCATGATTTCAAAATCCCACTTGTGTCTAGCTAAAGATTTAATGATGATTTTGCATGGGTATTTCGATTGTCAATTAGTTCAGATTACGGATGTAGATGAATATGAATGGAGCACTTTGCTATGCCAGTTATGAGAATTTACGATATCCCCCCCCTCCCGCTATATCTAGTCATTATTAATTTTTTGTGCCATTAATAGGTTAATAGAGTATAATAAATACTATGGTTCAATTTTGTTTGTTTTCAAACCTATGTAGGTAATGGTCGTTTACCATGTTCGTTTACTTCAGGAGTAGTACCATTAGCTTCAACATCTTGTTCTCCAAGTTGCAGCTGCGATTGCAGCTGTTGTTGCTGTTGTTGTTGTTGAGCACGTACCGCATTCACATATTCATTACATGCCTTTTCAAGACTCACTTCCATGGGTTCAAGACATTGGTGTAGATCCTTCTCGATTTTATCCTTCACCTTTTCATTACTCTTGACAACGTCCATCTCGTTAAATATATTAATTGCTTTCCTTTTCAATTCTGCTAGGGAATTTTTGCAATTCCGTAAACTAACAAATATTTTCTTCAATTGAGCAGGATTGCTTTCATGCAAAAAGAGCTTCCAAAAATGGGATAAAAACTCAACCGTGGTGATATTATGAGCAATAATTTCCTGAATTAATGAATCAGGAACAAGATTTCTCAAAGTTGGCTCTAATCCCTTGGATTCCTCTCGGTTTATATGTTTAAACGTTCTAAAATTCTGCTTACTAATGAATGCTATCTCCGCCGATGTTTTCTCAATCTCCTTGGTCTTATTCTGATAGGTATCTCTCAATTCAAATACTTCGTTTGTACTAAATTGATTGGATAAGTACTCTTGTAATTGCTCATTGGTTATATCCGACACATTTGAATCACTTTGAGGGTAGCTGCTGGCCACACTTGGGTCAATATTAATCTTGATAAATCGTAGATCCTCAAGTTCGTTTAAATCATGCAAGTTCAATTCTTCTTGGTATTCCTTCACTTCCCACGAAGAAAGTCCATCAACGCTCGGTTCATCTTTCTCATCATTAGCCGCGGCGCTCATGCTCATCATTTTCGAAGACAATTTATTCATATTCTTCATCAAGATAATCATTTCATTTTCACCAGTGCTTGTTTTCTTGCTTCCATTCTTGATATCATCTTCTTCATATCTCATGGTGAAATCTGGTCGATTCCCCCGTTTCTGTGAATTATCTTCTTGATTCCCCAATAAATCAAGAAATTTATGCACTCTAGCAACAGTTTCTTGCTTCTTCTTTGCCTCCTGTTCCTTTTGTTTAACCAACTTTTTAATTTGGTCCTTCTCGTCATCAATCGTATCCTTCTTGTTCTTTGCTTTCTTCTTTGCCGGTCCCGCAGGGGCAGCAGTTGAATCAGAACCTTCATCCTCATCTTGCTCAATGTACTTTTCATCAATGTACAAATACTTATCCAAAATCACATCACCTCGATCATTAGTTTGATTGATTTTATCACCTCTTAATCGACGAAACAATTTCGAATTGAAAAATCGCGACCAGAATTCCCCCTCCGAGAACTTTTGCGGTACTAAATCATTAAATGCCTTTCTAATAACAGGATACACGTCGAATATCTCATCAATAGTATCTCTAGTCACATTAACATTCACTTGGTTATCCGACGTGGCAACTGGCTTGATGGTAGATAACACATTATATGGCCCTCGATGTTGAGATATTGTTAATGCAAATGTCCGCAATTGGTTCAATCTACTCGACCAGAAGACTTGTGGTGATAATTGATGTTCAATAACTGATTTCGTGAATCGATCACGAAGTACTCGATCCTCCAAAAGCAATTTTTGTTGTAAATCAAAGTTCTTCAATAAACTGGCATCGGAAAGTGACTGGGCCGTGGTGAATGCAAATGATGATGATGATGCCCTGCTTGCAGGACGCGGAGTCGATGCCAACGGACTCGCTGTTCCTGCTGGTGCCGATACGGATGAAGCGGGTCTACTAGGCTGTGCACTGCTGCCTATTGCTTGTGGTTGTGGTGTTGCCGTACCTTCGACCCTTGTCCTTGATCTCGACACAATTGCCTGAAGAGAATCTTTGATTGTATTCATCGTGGGACGATTATTAAATGTAAACTTGACGGACTTCTCTTCATCGTCTTCATTGATCTTGTACACCACTTTAAGCATCATCTTTGGACTTGTTTCCTTTGTACTCTGCAATGATTTCAAGCAATTTAATGGGATGGATAGTTGTTTGTCTTCTTCCACTGCTTTCCATTCAAGAATCAGGGGAGCTAGATCCTCACGTATAGCAACCACCCCACCAACCTTGTCTACCGAACATGCTCCTCTTATGAAATCCATTGCTTGTTAAGGAAGATGAATAAAGCAATAAAATGAGAGTAGACTGGAGAAGGTTTTCATACTCCGTGATATTTGCTCACTCAATTGAAAAATAAAAAAAAATTCTTACATAAGCACACCAACCAAACCTCCTCCTCCATACAATTACTATCGCCTCCACACCCCACCCCACTCGAGGTCATGTTGTCTAGAAGATTCACCAGTAGTCTTCTCGCTAGAAGGATTGCAAATATCAAACCAATCAACACTATCTTACTCAGAAACATCCACCAATCATCTTTTGTTTTAAATGAACAACCTACCCAACAAGTTCCAAAGCCCACTCGTCAAGTAACCGTTGACCGGGAATTACCAGACCCATTCGCTGCCAAAAAGACCAATCGTCGTTACTTAGTAGTCTACACTATTGGTTTAGCTGCCATGCTTGCTATGATTTTCAATTATGAAAAAACTGGTTCCCCAATCATTACTTCGACGTTATATTTTGTGAGAAGATCCAAGATTGCTAATGAACGATTAGGTGACGGGATTGATTTTTCGAGTAGTTGGCCATGGATTAAGGGACCATTGAATACTGTTCGTGGTAATATTGATATCGAGTTTAATGTCAAGGGAGATAAGGGAAATGGAACCTTGAAATTGAAAGCTACTAGAGAATCAAAGATGGATCCATTTGACATCCATCATTTCGTATTGGATATCAAAGATGAATATGGAAATGTTACTTCGTATGATTTGCTTAAAGATCCAGATGTGCAATTTGCTCTTTAGATTAGGGAATATAAACTGCTTGTATATAGAAAAGAATTTGAATTTACGTTGGTTTAGTAATGGGAAAGCTTGCCAATTTATAATATATTACTCTTGAAGGCAAACTTGATTGAAGATAAGACTTACTTGTAAGAGGTTTCTCATTATGTAGACGTCAATTGAAAAGCCTTCTCATTATGTAGACGTCAATCGAAAAGCTTTGGAGGAAACAGAGATCTCAAAACTTCTTGCTGGAAGTCATTCGACGATGGGATACAGCACTTACTTGAAGAGACTGTATGGAGAAATATATCGTTCGGCACCTTTTGATTCTAGCTAGAATGGGGAGTGGTGTGGTTCATCTTGTTCGGTTTCTATGTTAGTTTGTTAGTCTTATTTGGTGCAATCCGCGCCTCGAAAAATATACAACCACCGAGTCCCGTTCATCCCTCCAGCTTCTATCAACACCGAATCTTCACGAAATTGAAAATGGGATCAGATAATGAGCTGAGCTCAAGACAACTTGCTACTTCATCCGGATCTTATATACAAGGAAACGATGGAAGAAATCAACACACCCAACTTCCCACAATTGTCTATTCCTCATCTCGCCAGGAGCTTACCCAACTTCGAGATGACATCTACTATGCAATTGAGTCTCATAAACCTCGCAATGACTTATCCAGAGGTATATTCAAGCTTCTGGATGATATCTTGTCCAAAGTTTTGGATTATGTCAACCAGATGGATATTTTCCATTTAGCATTGACCCATCGCCGTTTTGAAGATGTTTGCAAAAGGAAATTATTCAGTTCAATCTACGTTTATCCAGAAAATGAAACCAACATCAATGTACCGAAGAAGCTCTATACTCCGTTTTACATGAAGTACACAGTGATTGGCCTGAATAGATTTTACGATTTCATCACAGGGGTGCATTACAAACCTGAATTGATAAGACAAATTCTTTTCGTTCATGATGGTTATATTTCAGTCGCAGCTTTGAAGTCCTTAGTCAAGCAATCTCCACATTGCTCTATCCGATTTCAAGATATCACATTTGACGATACCGTGGAGTGGGTAATGGAACACCAGAAGACATCGGCATCAGAATATCATCTTTTTGGAAATGAACATGAAGAATTATACGGGAGAGACTACACTGCATGTGTGAAGCGTTTGGTTGTTCCAACAACAACTACGGCTCATATGGAAAAGCATCTCCCGAAATATAACAAATTAAGAAGCATTAAGCTTTTAGATCCTCCTTCTTTTGTTTTGGAAACACCAATAGAAGTCGATGAGTTATACTTGTCAGTGAACAATGAGACCTTGGTGAGAGACATCTTGAAATGCTTTCAAGTGCAAAATATCAAGCGCATGCAAATTGATAGCAATCAGGAAACCTGCTTCGATACGCTATATTCTCTTGCGGGGGAACTTGCGAGCCTCAGAGCTTTGGAAATGGAAGGATTAACTTGGGAGCAATGGTATAAGATTGTTCAAAACTTAAGACGTGACTCTTTACAAGAAATTTATTATAATTTCGATAAGATACTCCCAGACACACACTTAGCCTCCAAATCTGCGGAAGCTATATCTCACCACAGGAATAGTTTGAAGATCTTATCCTTCTCGAGTATAGAAGATCAGGGTCTCAGAATTGGTAAATTGTCCGAATTAATGCTTGACAAGATCAACCTCGAGGAATTTGTGTCCTTGGAAAAATTTATTTCACAGAAACAAGTCTTGTTGATCGACAGAGTTCCAAGGGTTCCCCGTTTAGTTCTGCCCGAGTTTCATGCTGAGAGTAGTTAGAAGAATGATCTATATCGGCATCGGTAGGGCAAAATTCACCCAATTAAAGGATTCTCAGATAAACATATTTAGATATTTGTTCGTTGAAGACTTCTGTTTAGTTAGTTCAATGATATCCTAAAGAATGATTTATGATGATAATAACATCGATGTACAAACATCTAGTCAAAGATAAAACTAGAGCATTAATTACGTAGATTTCTCAACAACGCCTTGTAGGAAATCTATGACAGAGGAATCCTGCAGACCAAGGATGGATCATGACATGATACATCTAGGTAGAGTGAGCATGTTTTACACACGTTTGCTCCTAGCTATGAACCTCAGCGAATTCTACTAGAGTTTCACCAGGGTTTGTATAGCTTGATAGATAGCAAAAATGGAATGCTGTCTTGTATGTACGATTTGAGTAAAACCCATTCAGAAGTTACTACAGGAATGAAGGTATCCATCCTTAGAATCTATTAAAAAATCAAATTGTTTGATTAATCCATTTTATATAAATTAAAATAAAGTCCATGTGCTAAATAGATAATGTTCCTGTACTTATCCACCTCTAATCTATCGAACTCTTTACCCGAGGAACAGTCCCAGCCCAATTTGCCGACTCGCGACCATTAGAATCGGTTGGATTGGTACCAAAGCCATTCTTTTTGGGAACCACAAATGGTTTATTCATAAAATTGTTCAACCTCGGACTACCATACCTACCTGGCGAGCTTGCCGTTGTGGGATTACGTGTCTCAGAATTGACATCTACTTCCTCATTCAAATTCATGGTCAGCCTTGTGCGTAAGAATGAAATCGGTTGAATATTATTTGTTGGTTGCTTTGATTGGTTATGTTGGGGTTGGATATCTACATCCATCAACCCTTCTTCCATAGATATGTTATTCTGATCTAAGTTGGAATATAAGAAGGAATCGACATATTTTCGAAGAAATGGCACTCTGTTGGCGATTGCATCAGCTGATTTTCTAACTTGAATTGGAGCTTGGAATCTTCTTAACTTGTAAGACCATTTGGCAAAGTGGGATCTGCCAAATCGATAAATAAACAATAACAACAAAAGGATAATAATCAACGAGTATATGAAATGGCCCAAGCTAGACCCTTCATCATCGTCATCATAATCGCTGTCATATTCTTTGGAGTTTAATGATACCCCCCCAGGAACAAAGTCTTTTCCGGAAATATCACTAGGATATATTCCAATTTCAAGTGTTTCCTTCTTATTTGCTCGCGGTATTTGCGAGGAAGCAAACAAAAGGATCTTCCCTAAGGTCCACGATAATTCTTCTCCCCCAACTGAATTTGCTGACTTAAACGGAACATGTTCTTTTGTAATATCAGATTCCCGATTACTAGTCTTTCCATTTTGTATATCAATGCCCAAGCGAGGTAATTCAAAACCTTCATGCAAAATATTCATCACCCAACTAGCTTTAAAGCACGCATCTTTCAAGAACTTATCTGGATCCAAGTTCATATACTTCCCACCCTTTCCGTTTTCGAGAATAACATTCCAGTTACTTTCACAATAGTCTTTTACTTTCTGATTAAAACTCTTGAAATTATACTCACCACCACTTTGAAATATATCATTAGCGGTATACCAATACTCAGAAATACCGATAAACTTGTCCTTCTCAAAATTAAGTTTTGGTCCATGGATCCCATTGAACAAACAAGGGTCATCTTGACATGGAATACCCTTCATCAATAACGGATATATGGTCTTGACACAAACTTCATAATTCCCAACTCCCTTGATCACATATGTTCTACCCTCGTAACTATAATTCATTGTTGCTCCTACTTGCAAACAAGGATCAGGTATTTCGTTTGTAGTTTGAACATTAACCATTGCTGCTTCAATCAACTGATTTAAGAATCTCTTTCTCGCTTCATTAGCTCCAAATCCTAACCAAGTTGCAACAAAAACATCCCAGTTTTGGGTCTCCCCATTGATATTTCTCAATGTTACCTTGGCCAAATCTTCAGAATGTTTGGCAATTTGTTCCTTTGACGATGGAACAAAGGCAATTTGAGTGGATGCACCTCCCATATCCATAAATCCAATTGACTCATGTATAGACTTGGACGAGTCATAACCGTCAAATTGGTCCATGAGATAATTCAAACCTAACCACCCATAAATACCTTCCGTTGAACCATCAATTGTCTGAACAAAATCTTTACAATTAGGTAAGTAAAAGTTGGTGTTTTCCTTAATGCTTTTGCAAGTCTCCTTAAGGATCTTCTTTTGGGTCCTTTCAGGTAACAATCTCATTCCGGCGGTACTTAAAACGAAAACCGGAGTTTCCTTATGTTTTTCAGCTGGGATGATCGATTCCGCAAACGTCATTAAATTCGAATAGTGATGTGACCATATTTGTTTGATTTTCAGTGGACTGTTATACGTAGATATACCTGGAGTTGTCTTGCGTGTCCATCCTTCTTCTTGAGTAATCTTTGGTGGGGATTGGAGGATGGTTCTATCGGCTGAAGCTTGTTGCACCACGGGATCTTTCCATTTATAGATTTGGATTCGAGATCCCGACGATCCTGAATCAATGACAATCCCATATTTGTCATTAGCACTTGCTGAGGACTTCTTTGTCATCTTTACCAATTCAATATGTGAATGTCAGTTTGACAGAGTAACGTCTTCTTAGATGGTAGTTGTAATTATCGGATGTTGCACTTTACCTTGACAGGTTAACTGAAAATTGTAAAGCTCATACAACCTAAAAAACAACGATGCAACAAATTACGAGGTGTGTCGCGACAAAAGTTTTGAGTGTCGCGTAAGTCAGCCAAACAACCACAGTTTTCATCACCTCCACCAGCAACATCAACCCTTGCGGTAGAATAACCTAAACAACCACAAAACATGCTTATACTACCAGACACTCCGCCATTGCCAATAAACTTCAAATCCTCACGTACCCAACCAAATCTAACCCCCGACCTCCTTTCAATCCGGGCATCATTACAAGTCCCCACATTGTCCAATTCGAATGACACCATTCACTATGCAGTGACATTGAGCGAATATCTCGAACAACTAATGAAGCTTGCTCTGGAATCGTCCAATTCGAACGATTTGGCTCAAGTTATCCAATTTGCCAACAATCATGAAATTCTTCCGCTGGTAACTGCTGTGCCGTGGTCGAATGCCGCGTTTCTGGAGTCCCAACGGAGTGGTGGAGGTGATAAGCTCAAACAAGCATTCAAGACGGGTTCGATACCCAAAAAAGACGAATTGCCTTGGAAGTTAATTAACGAGATAGAATTGGTGATAGTATCCCTTGGGTTGATATATATCAGAATAGGATCTGAATTATGCAATGAAATAATCGATAACGATGACATAAACCCCAAAGATGTCGACCAATACACCGAGAAATGGAAACAAGTGGTCAATTTCTACAAAACATCGATATCCTATCTCTCATTCGGTACTCAACTTTCCAATGATGACCAATCGACACATATCAACAAACTAATCTTCACTTTCATAATTAAAATCGCCGAAATATGTACACAAATGTCAATATTATCAAAATCCTCCTGGATTAATCGTTGTAATTTTAATTATACCGATACGATCACTACCACCAACAACGGGGCTCTTTCACGAGTAGCCATCTATATCTTAAACGAAATCAAAAACGCCCAGATCATGCTATCCAATATTAAAACTGTGTCCGGGGTGAAATTAGACTTTAGGAATTGGAAGGAATACTTAGCAATAATTGAAAATTATTCAAGCGCCTACGCGGGATTATTCTTAGCGATAGAGAATTATCAACAGGACAAATTGGGAAGTGCGATCGGGTTGGTCCATTTTGGATTGGTATGTTTACAGGGAAAGAAAGTATCAACGACTAGCAAGAATAACCCCTTTGAGAAAATACGCTCGAAAGTAACCAAGCGAAAGAACGAACATATTCTAAATCAACTAAACTCCGTTTCTAGTTTGAATATTAATAAATCGGTGTTTAAGGATAAATCAGGCATTGTATTAAATGATTTGGCTCATGTTTTCGATTCATTAATCCGATTGAATCTTAAATTTGAAAAGGAGAATGATAATTTAAAATTCGACAAGGTGATCAATTGGATGGATATAAACAAGGACTCAAAATGGCCGATTGGGACAAAGATCCCGGTATCGAATGTCAAGCCGTATGTGCCGCAAATATTGCAGAATACAGTTATATCAGACATAAGCACAGTTCAAAATGAATATGCTGGCCGTGGTGCTTACTACTGAATAAAAGTGATTTAGATAATAGCTTACAATTATCCTTGCTAGGATCACTCGATCCATGAACAATGCCATGAAGCAAGTCCAAATAGACACAAGTTAATTAATCTCAAATAGAACAAAACAAAATATAATAATACGAATAAAAAAGACCACCCAAATCAACTCCTAAAAGCTTAAATATAAAACATGGTGTTTTTGATATTTGCAGCCACGTTATTTCCGAGCTTGGCTCTTGCTTTCTCAACGGCACTCTTTGGACCTCTTTCACGTTCAGAACCAGCAATATAATCTCTACCTCTAGTACACAACAAATCAGCATAATAAGCGGCAGGAACAGTCTTAACAGACTTGGTAGCACGACCAAACGTGTGACACAAGTTGTAAGTAATTGTTTGAATTTCATCAGAACCATAGTTGTTTTCATCGTGCAAGACGTAATAATGAGCTGGGATACCACAACCTTGCAATGCTTGTTGTGATTGGATATAGAAATCAAAGAAGGCAGGAGAGGTGATGTCTCTATCAACAACAGTACCTGGACTAACATTATCGTTGGAAGTGACAGCGACTTGGCCCTTCTTTGGATCAGTAGCATTCTCATTAAGTGGGATGAAACGAGTATGATGTCTCTTCACCACAACCATAAAGGTTATCTTTGGTGAGTAATGAGGGTTGTTCTTCTTTTTACCATACTCGGTAAAAGCAGCTTTAATTTGAGTTAATTCTTCCTTTAACACAGTGTAGTATTGACCTTCAGAAACCCCATCACGATAGAAAAGAACTTTGTTTGGTAACTTACCAACCTTGTTGCAATAATTGTCGATTCTTTCCAAAACCATGTTCTTGATATCTTCAATAACTTCTTGTCCACCCTTTTGAACACGAACAGAACCAGGGAATTTATTGAAGATTCCATCTTCTGAACCAACAACTGCAGCAACAGAGACGGATTCAGAATTCATTTGGCCAGTTGGATGGGTAACATCAGCTCCGAGAATGAAGACTGGAAGTTTTTGGTTATCAAACAATCCCTTAGAATCTGCAGCCGATAATTTATGGTTGGAGCCACCCAATTTAAGATTGATTTTCATCGCGATTTGGGAATAGCATCCAATATCAAACTTGTTGGTATTACGAACTCTCTTGGTGAAGACGTTGAAGACAACACAGGTATTAATAATTCCAACCTTAATATCCCCAACTCTCTTGACAGCACGGTACATGGTGGTATCCTTCTTGTGTAAAACAACAATAAGGTAGTCACATTTATCGGCTGTCTTGGCTTTAGTAAAGATAGATGTCAATGCTTGTTCTAAACCGTTTTGGTCGGCAACGGATGGATGGTCCATATCCAAAGAATACTTTTTGAAATCATGACCAACCTTAACACCTAATCTTGATAATTCACCGAAGAAAGCTGCTGATGCACCTTGCAAGTCACCAAGCTTATTGTTTAAGAATCTATTCTTTAAAATACAAACACCGAAAGTGAAGGATTTTGCCTTTTTAGTAGGTTCAACAAACAGGATTCTTTCCAAGTTCCAATTTCCTTTCTTCTTTTCAGTTCTTCCATCGTGGGGTTTTTCTTGGAATGTAATCTTCTTATTTTGGGCGTATTCAATCGTTGGTGCAGATAAAACTCTAGAAGGAACGATTGTAAACTTATTGTCAATCTTACCAAAATCAACCTTGCTGAATAACTTGCTATTCTCCTTACTGATCAATTTGGCCTTATCAATTGGCTTGGTAGACGTAATTCTGATAAGGTTACGAGTGTCCCAAACTTCACCTTGGTATTGTTGTTGTGGTACAATCAATGCTAATTCCATTGGCAAGTAGGCGTCAGAACCAATTTTCAACAATGGAAGCTTTGGAAACTTAAGTGTGATATTCCATTTATCTTGGAAATATTGTCTAACAGAAGTTAATTTGCCATTGTCATCCTTAAACTTCAAAGTGTCAGCATTGTCTCTGAAATTGAAACCTTGAATGGCCTTACCGGTTTTACGGTTAAGATATGCACGGTAAATCTTAACTCCCTTCATGAAACCTTGCGCTTTCTTGATATCATTATCTCTTGGGATTCCTCTTAATTGAAGGAAATCTTGGACTAAATCCAAGGCATTCATTGGGCTACCATCGCGCTTATGGGACTTGTAAAAGATGGCAGTTGTAGGGTTCAAGTTGACTCTGATGGAATCGAACGAGCATCTAACACTAGCAAAAGTACCAAGGGCGACGAATAAACCCTTTTGGAAATCTTCAAATTTAGCACCCTTATCAAAAAGGAAGAATTTCGAGGCTCCAATTCCAACAACTTCCTTGTTTTCCAAGACTTTAGAACCAATGACAGCAACTAATGCATTGGTGTATTCTTGAGTTTCAGTAAAGTCACGACTGTATGTTTGTAATTGAACATATTTAATCAAATCATTAAAATCTAATTCCTTAACAAATTGAACCTTAACGTCTGCGCCTTCAGCAACGTTATAAATGGCAGTGTCTTCAATTGGTAAAGGAGTTTTTGAGTACATGATGTTGTAATTCCTATAATAGATGTGATTTCTCTTACTCTTGAAAGGCTCCTTTTCCAATAATTTTTCAACTGCCCCCTTAATCTTCATTCTAACCTTGGGAGCAACTTTTAAGTCAACATGGTAAGAGTATAACTTTAAGCCAGCAACGGAGTACTTGAAGAAGTTAACAGCTACATCAGTAGGGATACCAACAGAACCATACGAAGATCTAAGTAAGATCTGGTGGTCATCCTTGGCAATTTTATCAGCAAAATCCTTTTGGAACTTTGTGACGGCCTTGGTGGAATCTAAATTTTGTGGTTTAGCAGTAAAATTTGGCCCTTGTGGAGGTGGCATTGGTTGTTTAATAGATTGATTGATTCAAAGACGTCGTCCTATTTGAAAGTGAAATAGAAATACAGTTGTTTAGAAAGTAAACCCCCTTTAGAAGCTTGAAAATGAACAACTTTTTTTTTTTTGGTTTGTCATGAGTTATTTAATCAAGAACCTTAATCAATTGTCTTTAGGTTCAAAATGAAACCAAGAATTAGACCGCCAGAGAACTAGAAATGTTGATATATAATTGTTTGTAAAATTGTACTGGATTAAGCTGTACTCTTTCTTGGAATCTTTCAGCTTGGATATATTGATTATGCTGAATCAAAATAGGAGAATTTCGCTATAGAAATGACCTTTCAATGAGATGCTCACTAAAAATTCGCGTGGACATAAACATGTGCAAACACACAATGCAGAGGAGAACAATACATTAATGGTGAATATGACTAACATCTACAATCATGTATAAGATTGATCCTTTGAGCTGCCATGACAGTACTTCAAGCACATCGTTCACTCCACAATGAAAGAATGTTGTACAAACCCTTGACCCCTAGATGATTCCCTCAGCATTTTTCTACTCAGCACATATAACAAAGTGTAGTCTAATAGTAACAGTACTTTGCAGTAGAATTCAACTGTGATTAGTTAATAGATTTGGGTTTGTTTAATAAACCCATTGTATCTTGCGTGATAGTCCCCTTTCTCGCACAGCATATGATATTACTTTGTATTCTAGCAGTCTCC
This sequence comes from Hemisphaericaspora xylanilytica, assembly GCA_030563365.1. Taxonomy (NCBI): domain Eukaryota; kingdom Fungi; phylum Ascomycota; class Pichiomycetes; order Serinales; family Debaryomycetaceae; genus Hemisphaericaspora; species Hemisphaericaspora xylanilytica. The sequence continues at coordinate 2,552 of JAKUCC010000152.1, read as the reverse complement.
TACAGTGGTGGTTGATTATAGGCTTCTTCTCGTAGTACACATTCGCACAAGAATTTTGCAGTCAATATGATAACTACAGCCAAAACATAGAAATACTCTCCCACTTCAACTAATAAACCGTTGATTTATGTGTAAAGATTAACGTATATACATAGTTATACATAAACCTCATAAGATACGGAGGACACAACCCGAATCCTTATCCTGTCCTCAATTTACGCATAACACTTTTACCCATATAAGGACACTGAACTGGAATCTTTCTTTGATTGTTGTATTTCAAGTCCTTTGTCAACCCATTAAACCAGTTACCTCCCCCAAGGTTAGAAAAGTGGAATCACGTGACTAATCAATCCAGTCAATTTAGAAAATTTTTTTTTTCTTCAACGAATTTCACCATCAAACCAAAAGCAAAAAAATGTGGGCAACGTAAACTATAATGTCCAATTTGACATTTTTGAGTCACACCAGAAGTTTATCTATCAACGTATATCGATCCTATTTGGTATAATGTCATTTTTTGGATTTGATCCCACTGCACCACCTCGGGGTGCAAAGAAAGATGACGAAGTATACGACTTTCAAGATACTTATGAAGGATTAGGTGAATTAGAAGAAGAAGACGCCCTCAATCAAGAAACATTTGCTACTGATACTGCAGACATCAGAAAGGACTTTGACTTTGGTGGTGCAAACACTTCACAAGCACCACCACCTCCTCCACAAAATTTCAGCTATGCACAAGCAGCTTCTGCCAATTTGAATGACGATGAATTTATGCAAGACTTATGGGGCTCTTCAAATACTCCCTCGGACAAGAAAAATTCCACTTCTGCACAACCAACAGAGAAGAAGATCTTATCATTGGAAGAAATTGAAGCTCAATTGACTGCAATTGATGAATCTCAAAAGCCTCCTCCTCAACAATATCCACCTCAACCATATCCAATTAGACCAGGTATGATTCCCCACCCTCAATTTGGTGGGTACATGATGCCACCCGGAGGATTTATTCCACCACCACCTCCCCCAGGACAATACATGCAATTCCCAGGATACCCACCCCAACTAATTCCTGGCCAAGCTCCTCCGCAAATGCCGAACCAACAGCAACCACCTCAACCACAACCTCAAACGTCTGACCAGCAACCTCCAATTGCACCTCAATCCGTTGCCACTACCGAGCAATTGCAACAACGTGAGGGAGATATGCCTGGGTCGGCACCAGTTGAGATTCAACAACAGAAATCTCCGCAACCTGAACAAGCTCGTACGGAAGAACAACAACAACCTAAACCACAAAAGGTTGACTTGTCTCAGTTCCCCGTATTGGGATCAAAGGAAGCGCAAGAGCAACAGCAACATCACCAACACCAAGCGCATACACACGCTCCTGCTCAACAACAACAACAACACCACCACCACCAGCAACAGCATCAATTCCATGGTCACCGTAATCAACACCACCATTACCAACAACAACAACATCACCATTATCACAACCACCATCAACAGCAACAACCACAAGAAGAACTCACTCCTGAGCAACAAGAAAAGGTAGCTAAAAGACAAGAAAAGGTTGCACGTATCATGAGATACTCTGGTATAATGAATCCAAAGGATAAGGATTTTGTTACCAGATTCCAATTGGCCCAAATTGTCACTGAAGATCCTTACAATGAAGATTTCTATGCGCAAGTCTTTAAAGTCATTCATCCCAAGAATGTTAATGGGGTTGTTCCAATTCATCAACAAAAGAACAACTCGATTGCACAAGCCTATTTGGAACAAAGTGGTCATAGATTAGGTGGAAGATACAAGAGTGCTGATGTTGCTTTGCAAAGAATGCAACAGCAAGTTCAAAAAGCAGTTACTGTTGCCAAGGAAAGACCTAAATTGACTCAGTACGCCAAAGAAGGTGCATTGGGTAAAATTTCTTTTGGAAGTGGTAAGAAACCAAGACAACAATTGGAGATTATTAGTAAGGCTGCCGAACGTCAAAAACAACAAGATGAAGGTAATTTAGAAAGAAAAGAAACCACTGGAATCAAGAAGTACTCCAAGAAGGATATTTTGAGTATTTTAGAGAATATTATTGGTGAATTAATGAACGTTGAAAGTGAGTCCAGAATTAGTGCTGATGTTGATACTTCTAAATTATGGAAAGCCTTGAAAGTTTTGGAACAAACGTCATCTTCAGGTGATGATGAAAGTGAAGTTAATCCGTTTATTCAATGTTTGAATTATAACAAGATGTTAAAGATCTTATCTCGTCTTTTTAAATTCTTAACCAGAGAACAAATCTTAACCATTGTCACATTAATTATGTCCAATTTGGAGAACCTTTCGGTGATTAAAAATGGGTCTTATACCACTTTTGATGATCATAAAATCCCATCGCACATTTCCAACTTGGTTGACAATTATTCCAAGACATTCACCAAAGTATTGATGAATGCAGTATTAGATTTCAAATTTAATGAAATCATTGGATTATTAGTGATTTTGATTGAACACAACAATGTTTCATTTGTTTCAACCACCAAGATTGG
>JAKUCC010000151.1:0-21046 GCA_030563365.1 Hemisphaericaspora xylanilytica | reverse complement strand
TATCTTGGTAGCATGCTCACTTCTCTTCATACGGCTACCCAATCTAAATATCAAATAGGTTACACATCCAATAAATCTAAATGCAGCCATAAACACCACCGTCCACAAAATAACTGTCAAGAACACCTTGGCTCTTGTGGATTTGATTGCTGATAATTCTTCAATCTTTTCAAATTGATTAAACCCACCAGTTTCTAACACTAACGCCACAATAACGAAATTCGAAACCATCCAAATCAAAACCGTCATTGATCTAACAAATGCATAATAATCTTCGTTACTTTGTTCGACCTTCTTTTCTGGAGGAGGAGCAGGATCTCTAATCTTTTCCAATTGATTCAAATAACTTTGATTGATTTCTTCTTTACGAACAGGAACACTAACGTCGAATGTACCATCTTCTCTCAATTTGGCTTCACCTAATGATGCACCACCAGTATCACCTTTGGTACCCCAAGAAACATCATCAATGTTACAGAATGCATAAATATTGAGGACATTGACATAAGATGGTGATAATAGGATATATTGGGCAAACGAAGTAAACATATGCCAAGGTTCGAAATAAAGGAAGGATGCAAGGAAATATAATACATATGTTGATGCAGTGGCCACCACTAAGTTTCTAAATTCGGCATTTTGGATAAATAATGTCACTGTCAATTGGGTCTGCGTTCGATATAATTCCTGGATTGCATGAATCGCCATAAACAAGGCTGCAAAAATCATATACGCCATCAAAATTGCAAAGAAAATAACAATAACAACATAAAACTTCTCCGTTCCTTTTGGCTTATTACCAAAACTCAACACGAATGTAGTGACAATTGAAAGGAGGTAAAGCCACAAGAAAACAACCGAAAGAATATTCCCAGGAGCAAAATTAAGCGCAGGATCCGCCAAGGAAGTGGTCAAGATTCTAAACACCAAGAAATATGAACCAATGGAAAACCACGAAACAACAAGACTGACTAATTGATATATGAATTCAATATGAAGGAAAATCTTTCTTAAGAATGAATGGGACGATCTCCACACGGAAGGAAACTTGGCTAATGCATAAATAGCGGCAAAGAACGACCCATTTAACCAACGTCTTCTTTGTAAAATGAATTCCGCTAACCCTTCGGGCACATCAGTTTCTGCAGATGCCGATTTACAATAACGTAATAACCAGTTACATCCTCTCTTGGCGACTAATTCGAAACATAAAATACGATCTTCGGCAAGATACATATTAGAAGTGAAAATACCAGCTTCTTCTTTCAACATTGCACGTTTCATTTCGTATTCATCATCATCGGGATCTAATTCTCCACTACCATGTAAGAACTCACCTTTGAAATACTTTTCCAATGGACCTTTACCATTGACATCATTTTGTAACGCAACAAACCTATAAGCACTAAACGCACCCGGTAACACAGAAATAAATCCAAACACTGATTCAGTAGGTTTATCCAAAATATTTGAAATCTTATATTCGAAATTTTGACCATATACCAAAGGATTGGTAAGCATTTGAGTCTTCTTTAAACCAGCAGTGATTTCTCCACAGGCACCAGCGACTTGATGGTCACGATCAAATTCTTTCCATAATTTATATAACGACTTTCCTGAAGGTTGAGTACCGGCATCTAATAACACGACGATTTTTGGGTCTAGAACTTGACCAATGGCTTGAAAACACCAACGATGGGAATTAATCTTTTTGGCATTGACTTCTTTAAGGCAGAATAACATTTGCACAGGAACAATTTTGTTGGTGGTTAACTTTACCACTCCATCTCTAACATCGGAAATACCAACTCTGGTGGTGTATTCATATATATGTGCACTGACTTTTTTGTCATCAACCATACTCTTTGCTAAACCTTCTTGATACACACCCAACCCAGCTAAAAGAGCTTGGGCTCTTTCGTTGATCTTTGTACGACCATCACTGACAATACAGACGACGATTTTCTTCCAGGAATCCTTACCCCAAACCGAGGATCTAGTCTTTGATTCAAGATGCTTAATATTTTTGAACACCCCTTTCAATGTACGTCCTAACAATACATCATCTTCATTATACATGGTAATAACGACCATAAGTTCTGTTTGTCTGGGGACAGGGTAATGGACAGGACGAAGAATATATGCATCACGGTAGAAATTCGAAGGACCACAAGTAACAGCAGTATATCTCATAAATGCAAATTCACGCGATAAACCACCGTCTTTTTCTCCTGCTCGATAATCAGGGAATTTTGATAATAATTCACTTGCAACTGGACAATCTAAGACCAAATGACCATTAATACCACTTGCTCTAATTGGTTTTTTATCTCTAACTTCCACCATTGCAGGAGGTGGACCGTAATCCTGTGGAGGCTCGTCTTCAAATGGACTTTCTTCAAGTAGTTCTTTTTCTTCTTGGACTGTACCTGCCAGGGGTGCTGTAGCTTCATCATCATAACTGACAGTAGCCAAATCGTAATGATCTCCCTGGAATTTATCATATTGAATACGTTGATCGAATTCACGTTCTTCGATATCATCGTCATCGTATACGTGGGGGACAAAACTTTGGTGATAATTGTGTCCACCATTTGTATATTGCATTTCATAACTTTGATCAAAGGGGTTATCACGAGGGTGGAGGTGTTGCAGTTGCTGCTGCAGTTGTTGTGGGTGACTCTGGTATGTTTGGGTTTCAGCTGGATCGAAAATCGGACGATTGTAATAGTCGTCAATTATCGAGGTATTATCATCTCTAACGTGGCTTCTTTCAGCTGGTTGTAAGAAATTGGTTGAATTGTTTGATACTGTTCTATTAGTAGTTGATCCATGATAATAGGAATCTTCTGTCAATCGAGTATTACTATGGTTATTCTGTTGGAAGGCAAAGTAGGAGGAGTCTTCATCGGTGTGGGTTGGTCGATTGGCATTGGGGTTGTATGAATAGTTCTGACGATTGGATCGACCACTACCTTGGTGATCGTAACTCATTGTTTCGTTTGTTGTTTCTCTCTATGAAATATTGACACTGTTAAATGGTTTGTCTAGCTAGTGCGTAATAGATTGATCAAGTGCTATTAGTTGATAGTTTTTTTAGCAACACAGAGTGGGGGAGTACTTGAATAGAACTGAATTGACGGTGTCAAACTGTAAAAGAGTGAATCAAAGGAGATTTTTCTGATTTCAATCAACAACCCGACAGACAGACAATTTTTATTAATTTTATATTTTATATTTTTTTGGTTGTATTTTTTTTTTTCTAATTTTTAGTTTCTACATACATTCACGACAACAACAAAAAAATATTTTTTTAATTTAAATAATTTCTAATTTTAACTCAAAAGAGGAAAAAAAATAAAACTGCAAAAACAGGCTCAAGTAAAAAAAATAATAATAATAGTAATAATAATAATAAAATATAAAAACTGCAAAATAAAAAAAAATAAATTAAACGATTAACTTTTCCAATTACATTTTACATGTTCTCGAGATAATCTCAGGTAACCCTGCTTTATGCCGAGCGGAACACTTTGTACCTTCTAGTTTAGATCTGCTATAGGTGTTATCAATTACGACATCTGAATCCCATACTAAAGTTTAATCGATAGCCCCCCATAGATGCAATGACATTCCCAAATGAAATCATCAGATTTGTTTCATAAATTGGGGCTGTAACGCGTCACACTTGAAGGCTTTCTTTTTTTTATTTTATTTTTCTCGCTTTCCTTTTTCTTTTTTTTTTTTCTTCTGTCGTCGTCATCTCCTCTCCTTTGGTTGGGATCTTCAATTAAAAAAACCGACATTTTGACTCATTGTGTGGATCTTGGTTTGTGCCATATTTAAGTCCACTTTGTTACTGACTCGGCTGTACAACAAACAATCAACGAGACTCAACCTCACTGTGAAAAGGAGGAGGAAGAAAAAGAAGTGTACTGATGCCAAAATCAAGGGAATAATACAAAGTATCTTTGGTATTCACATTTTCTGCCATTGTTCAATGACGTAGTATTACCCCTTTCTTTTTTTTTTTGCTAGCGAGATCATCTTTGTTTTTTTATCGCCAGTGATCCATGATTTCTTAGTAGCAATTTTTTTCATTGAGCTGTTGGTCCAGTTGGAAAACTTATCACTTGGTTATGATTATTGTCTGTTCAACATGTGATGCTAAATATCACTTGCTAATTGAATCCTGTTGTAAATACGATAATTTACTGATTTCTCCGTCTTCTACACTACTTTACAAGTGGCTATATCACACTAAGCTTATCTCTGCTACATTATTATAACTTATAACTATTAAACTGACAAAACTACCAATCTGTCTCCTTACAATACTAAACGGTTGCAAACTTCTTTTTCTTCTTATTGCTTCTGAAAAGTCTCTCCAACAAATACCCAGTACACCCAAGAAATCTAAACAACGCCAATACAGCAACAAGCCATAATATAACCGTCATAAACACATTGCCTCTCTCAACTTTAATCAATTGCACTTGCTCAGGATCAGAGAATTGGTCAAATCCACCGGTTTGCAACACCACTCCCACAATTATAAAGTTGGAAACCAACCAGATTAACACCGTCATTGATCTAACAAACGCATAATAATCTTCACTCTTGACATCGCCGTCATTATCTTCTTTTGGTGCAGGAATACCAATCTTATCAAGTTGACTGATATATGCTCGATTTCTTTCTTCAGGCAAGATTGGAACATTGACAAATGTACCATCTGGCTTCAGCTTAGCTTCACCTAATGATGCACCACCAGTATCACCCTTGGTACCCCATGAAATATCATCAATATTACAAAAGGCATAAATATTAAGAATATTGACATAGGAAGGTGATAACAATAGATATTGAATAAATGAAGTAAACATATGCCAAGGTTCCAAATATAAAAATGATGCAAAGAAATACAACGCATATGTCGATGTCGTTGCGACAATCAAGTTCCTAAACTCGGGGTTTTGAATCAACATCCCCAATGACATTGTCGTCGCTGACTTTCGAATCTCCAGAATGGCATGTACACCCAAGAAAATGGCAGCAAATATCATATAAACCATCAAAATGGCAAAGAATATCACAATCAACACATAAAACTTCTCGGTTCCCTTGGGTTTATTACCGAAACTTAATACAACGGTGGTAAGAATCGAAGTAAGGTATAACCAAAGAAACAAAACTGAAAACACTTTCCCAGGAGCGAAATTTAATGCGGGATCAGCCAACGCTAAGGATAAGATTCTAAACACCAAAAAGTATGATGATAATGAAAACCATGATATGACTAGATTTGCAAATTGATAAATGAATTCCACATGTAAAAAGAGTTTCCTTCCTATTGAATGAGAACTTCTCCATAACTTGGGGAAATGAACCAAAGAATATATGGCTGCGAAAAATGACCCATTCAACCACCGTCTTCTTTGTAAAATGAATTCTGCCAATCCTTCAGGCACATCAGTTGCTGCAGATGCCGTCTTACAATAACGTAATAACCAATTACATCCTCTCTTGGCGACCAATTCAAAACACAAGATACGATCTTCGGCAAGATACATATTAGACGTGAAAATACCAGCTTCTTCTTGTAACATATGCTTCTTCATTTCATATTCATCATCCTCTTTATCTAACTCTCCACTGGCATGCAAAAATTCACCTTTGAAATACTTTTCCAATGGACCTTGTCCATCTATATCATTCTGTAATGCAATGTATCTATAAGCACTAAATGCACCTGGTAACACAGAAATAAACCCAAATACCGATTCAGTAGGCTTATCCAAAATATTTGAAATCTTATATTCGAAATTTTGACCACACACCAACGGATTGGTAATCATTTGTCTAGCCTTGAATGACGCAGTGATTTCTCCACATGCACCAGCAACACGATGATCACGATCAAATTCCTTCCATAATCGATACAATGATTTCCCTGAAGGTTGAGTACCTGCATCCACCAAAACCACAACCTCTGGGTTCAAGACTTGACCAATAGCTTGGAAACACCAACGATGAGAATTAATCTTTTTGGCGTTTTTTTCCTTAAGGCAGAATAACATTTGTACCGGCGTGGTGTCTTCGGTTGTCAATTTAACCATACCGTCTTTTACTTCCTTGATCCCGATCCTCGTGGTATATTCATAAAGATGGGCCTGCACTTTCCTGTCATTAACTACACTTCGAGCTAATCCTTCTTGGTATACTCCCAAGGCGGCTAAAAGTGCTTGAGCACGTTGGTTGATCTTCGACCGACCATCACTTACGATACACACAACGATCTTTTTCCAAGAATCCTTACCCCAGACATCTGACTTGGTCTTTTCTTCAAAATGCTTGATATTCTTAAAGATCCCTTGAAGTGATCTACCTAACAATACATCGTCTTCGTTATACATTGTAACCACGATCATCAACTTTGTCTCTCTAGCTGGCTTGATCTCAACTTGTCTAAGAATATACGCTTGTCGATAGAAATTGGAAGGACCACAAGTAACAGCGGTATATCTCATATACCCAACCTCTACACCAAACCCACCATTATCAAGCTTGGGTCTATACCCAGGTAATTTTGCCAACAATTCAGTAGCAACGGGGCAATCCAACACTAAATGGCCATTTTTGGCCTTAAAATACTGGAAGGTCGACTTTTCCTTCTCACCACCTTCTCCTTCATAATCCATCACTTCATTTTCATCATAGTCATCATGTACAGTATCTTCCAGTTCTCGATATCCCATTTGCGCTTGCGCATGTTGCGGAACAATCGTCAACTCATATTCATCACCTCTAAAATGACCCTGATCCAAGGGTGGATTATATCTCAGAGTATCAAATTCTTCACTACTTGAAGATGCAAATGGTCTATATCTCCCAAACCTTCTTCCACCAGTTTGCTGCATTTCATAGTCACCACCACTGGGACCACTTTCAAATGGGTTGGTGACCTGAAAGATGGGCCGATCGGCATATCCTTCAGTTTCTGACCGGGTGGGGATGTATGTAGGTGCAGGACGTTCAAAATCTAACGATTCTATATCGTCGTGGTCATTGTCGCTTTTCTCAATGTTGCTAGATATCGTGGAGAAATAATCGGGGCGTAAGGGGGCCATATCCGATGCTTGTTCTTGAAACATAAAACTGGCGTCGTCTGATTGTTCTTCTCCACGATAGCTTGTGTCGTAGTTGGGATCTAACATGTCCCGTGGGGACTGGGGTCTATTTCGTTGACTCATTTGTATATAGAGTTTGATGATTACGAGAGAGAGAGAAATAAAAGAATAAGAGAGATTGGAAATTTCAAAAGAGATTACAATGATTATATAATTAATAAACCTTTACGTAATGGAGGATGTATTACATGGGGGGAAGGACAGAAATGGAGAAAGAAATGGAGAGAGGGAGAGAGGGAAGAGAAGGAGAGACTTGGTAGTAGTCGTAGTAGAGATTAGCCCGTAGGGCTGAAGATTGGCAAAAAAAAAAATCAATGATCGCTTTTCCATCGTAATTGCAAAAAATATTTTAAAAATAAGTTTCTCAGTTTAATTATTATTATTGTTGTTGTGTGTGTTTGTTGTGTTAAGGGCCAACTGAAATTGCCAATTGCTAAAATTAACCCACCAATTGTTCTCCTTATCACACCCACCCACTCACACACAAGGTTTTGCTTGTTCGTATGTGCAAAATGGGCTTTAGCTTATGCCAACAATAACACTTTGGGATCTTTGGATCGTAGTGCAAATAAATTATTTCGTCATTGTGTAATACGCAGCTACTACGCCCCCCACAGCCCCACCCAAAAAGAAGGAAGTGCACCCCACAGCCACTATAACGGACTGCAACAATATATACAGCCAGGTCTACACCACACCGTTTTGTATCAAATAAAGTCGAACGGTTTAGTAAGATACTCTTGACATTTGAAGTTTGGGGAATGCTGTTACATTGCATCCTACATATAATGACAAGAAGTGTGTTGACCAATGGGAGCGAAAAAATTTCACATGACGTATTTGATAGATCCTTTGTAGAACCCCCTTTTTTAAACAAACACAGCATTGTAAAGAGCAAAACTGGATACACTTCTCAACACAATTTATGTAAATTTCCAAAACTGTTACGGACTGTTAAGGATCGTGTACGTTTAGCATTTTGAACAAATTTCTGTATCTAAATTCTATCACAATTGGCAGGTTCATAAAGCACACTTTCTAAGCCATAATATTGACGTAATTGGGAAAACAAGGGATAACAATACTACAGACAATGGCTCGCGGGTTCGCTACTGTTCTCATTGATAATTTCGCTACGTACTTGGAAAATCTCAAGCCAAAGGAACAGACATACGTGAACAAAAATGTAGACAAATTTCGGTATACCTTGTTAGCCGGGTATATATTGCTTCCGAAACAGGTTAAGCTTTCTCAATAATTTCCAACGCTTATTAATATATTAACAGCGGTTAATTAAATCCACAATGGGGAATGACAGTTAGATTTTACCTAATGTTGGGTGATTGGGGGGAATCTTGAATGTGATTCTTGAAGCGATTTGATTATTATACGTAGGATTACATTCATTTACATGGTTGCTCATCCTGGTGTTGGCCTTGTTTGATAAGAAAATCTGGTGTTATTGGATATGCTGAGTGATGGATAGTCCTCATTTCATTTTGGATCATTTGGTCGTTTTACGATTCTTTTACGATATTGTCATATCCTTCTCCTTTACAAACTATTATTCCACAAGCTTGTAAATCAATCACAGTATATTGGAATTGTCTGTCACTGTCGTCCCGGTTATCCTTAGCCATTTTTCCGAGGATCTGGAAGCAAGATCAAAAAGAAAAGTCTAAATTGAATTTGCATCTGATGTTAAAGCCCCCCCTGGCTGCACATTCGAACATTCTCTCTTCAAATCCTCACCGTTTCTACATCCAGTTGCCAAGCTTTTGTAGCCAGGTAAAACTTCAAGGGTTTCTCCCATGAAATACAAGAGGACGAGGGGGCAGAACAGAGAAAACGTTACTCCAACCGTTTCAAGTTCCAATGCAATAGACTGCAGGTTTGTGATTGGCGCCCTTGTGCTCAGGTCAACTGCAAATCGCTGAGTTTGAGTTGATGTGGTTATGCGTGATAGGTGAGACACTGTGGATGCTCGTAAATGGTATGATGAACCCTGTATTTAAGTGGAACCTAACAGAAACAAGATCTTGTGGAAGGAACTTGTAGTGAGTAAGAAAATGAATCAATATGTTGGATACTAACTATAAAACGGTTAATGGATTCTAATCATGTTATAAGGTTGGGTGAGTTAGATTCGTTGCGTTTCTTAAAGTTGTTTTTTTGTTGCAAAATGCTCCACCCCGAGGGAGTTCCCACGCATTCAGTATTCTTCAAAGTCGTATACTAAGATGTGGCATCTTCTCACAGGTGCGGGGGCTTTTTCAGTTCATACTTTGACCTTCCTTTGCGATAGCTGACTAAAAGATACATCGATGTGCTTGGATGTTAGACACATTTCCGTGGCCGACTCCGATGTCTTAGAACAATGGACACGTGAAACTAAACAGGAAAGAAGAACCGGCCTCCGACAACGCTGTCCGAGTGGAGAATCATATCCCTAACGGTGGGAGTGTGCTTATGTCAGGTCCGTGACATGAATAAAGTACCAGTAGCATTAAAATTTCACGGTAAGCTATTTTCTTGGAGGCGCATTTGAAAAGTTTCCCTTAAATGAATAAATGTAATAAAACTCGGATGCTGTCTAATGTAATGACAAGTCCGTAGATGAGTCTCCCGAACGAGTTGGCTATGCGTTCAATTTACTGTTCTCTTTATGGATACCATCTTTCGGACACCAGCTCTTCCATGACTAATCCAGTGATGCATTTGAAAGAAAGATCCTGTTACGTTTTATTAACAATATCAGAAGAGTTTTCGCAATCTTCTGAAAGGTCCTACCAAATCTTATCCGATTTTAAACTTCATGATCGAACTTGCCTGGGACTTACATGATGCTGCACTGCCAACGTTTTTTTTGCTTGATCAGGGTTGCAGCCAATCACTTCAAGGAAGATTAGTCCCCAGCTTAAGTCATAGGACTTGACATAGGATCAAAACGCTTCTGATATAGTATGTCGAGATATATATAAATGCCTGCTGTTTCCAATTTGAATTAGTTAATTATAATGGATTTTATACCGATAATTGCTGAAACCATTTTTAACACCCTCCGAAATATGTATGCACAAACTATAGTGTGTGAAAAAGTCCAAGCGTTCCTAATACAAAGAATATTCCATGAATTGGATCCCCGTTTATTTGATGATATAAACTTCCCCATTGAGAAACAGGAGATGCAAGGGCACTCTGAACGGGAATATTGTTGCTGCACGATTCCAGGAGAATACTTTTGCCCTACAAAGAGGTACAAAAATCAAGTTCGTATGTTCTACAGATTCTTTTACATGAGTGAACAATTACCATTAAGTGAACAGAATTATAGACTAATCGTATATCTTCTTGAACATCGATTCCTATTGCTTCGAAAGGATAATATAAATGATGTGATTAGAAAGGACATTGTCGATGCTTTTGTCTATGCCATTGGTCAATCTGACCCCAAGGATCTCCGCATTTGTGAGTTAAAGGTTGGACTCTTGATTTTAATTGGTGAGAATACCCTCCTTGAATTATTCGTTGATGAAATTTTGTTCTTTTTTGAATTGATACATGATTACGATCAAGCATTGTCATTTGCTTATGCATTGGAAGTGTTCAAGTATCCAATGTTCCATGACAAAATCGCAAAACTTGCCCCCGAGAAATGCAAAGAATTGTCCGAGTTTGCATTATACTATTTATATAGATTTATCTTAGATGATGGCCAGGCATATCCTCTTTTGGATGAACTTGCTTTAGATTATTTGCGAGTTAAAAATCCTAAGATTGGCCAGGAAAAGGCACAGGAAGAGGCATTATACATAATAGATCAACTCACGCTTCTCCTGATGCACACATGGGAATCTAAACAGAGGCTAAGTGCTGCCCTTGAGGAATACAAAAAACGCTTAGGTACTTTTAGGAAAATATGGAAACAACAAACTCAAACTCCTGTGCTTTTCGTCTCTGGTAGAAATAGATGAAAAAGGGGGTTGAGGTTATAGCATGTGCTCTAAAATGAATCTTGATACAAATTAGGTTTTAATTTGAGATATTATTTTGTGGCAATTAACCTTCTGGTTTTGGTATATACTTCTAATATTCTTTCTGTATATAGTTGAATAGCCAAATCCCAAAGTATGACCATTCATAGAAATGCAAATTATATGGTTCTCTTAGAATCGATATATTTAAAGGTAGATAGCCTTTTGAATAATGTTTCACATTTGGAGCCTACAACATAAAATTTGCATTCTTGTGATTTTCAATACAGAAACCTTGTTTTGGGTTTCTATGTTGATTACTACTTACTGGTTCCGAGAGCCAACTAGAATCTTTCTATCTGAACTACATTATTATGTGTTTTTGAACGGGATATTGTAAACATTGGAGAAGTACATAGGATTTACTTGGTAAAATTTGTGAAATTTTTGCTAAAAGTTCGATAACACCAAAATCAAGAATTTCAATGCATATTCAACATCAATCACATCCATGAGAACTCTACAAGATATTCGTTAGTAATATAAGTGAATAATCATCACTTGATTGACTTCATGAGGAATATACATCTAACTAAAATGTATGGTAGCGCATTCCACACGAAAATGAACAACAGAAATACCACCTAAAAAATTGTGATATGGAATGGAAATTACTTTTATGAGGTTTCCTCTGAAAGGAGAATCAACCTGATTAACGGGAAGTATGATAAACCCTCTAAATCAAGGAGAAATCCCCGAAAAATGTCAAAATCGCCCTAAGCCAGAGCATTTATCCTTCACGAAATTTGGCAACTTGTCCGAGCGGTTAAGGAGAAAGACTTGAAATCTTTTGGGCTATGCCCGCGCAGGTTCGAGTCCTGCAGTTGTCGTTATTTTTTTACAACCATGTATTGCTCAGCTTTGCGGGTAGAACCAATGCATGTTTGGAAGCTCATTCTTTTTACTTACCAATTCTGCTCAAAGAACTACAGGAATGGGTTGTTTTTTGATTAAAAAAGTACAACTTTCATTTTACATAATATTACATATATTGTTATCTAATTTGACTCAGTTGAAGATGGGTCTGGGGTGGGTTCTTTACTGGAATTCGCAGAACTAGTAGCTTCCTCTCCAAGGCTGGTTCCAGTCTTTTCTTCCTTTTCCTGCTTAGTAGTTTCCACAACCAATGGGGTGGACACTGGCCAAATACACCAAATAAGAACAATTTCCAAAACATCGACAACAAGCAATTTCATTCGATGATTGGCAACCATAACCCCCGCCTGAGGAAGAATTACATCAACATTAAAAACCCCGGTAATATTAATCTCCATGGCATACATGATAAGCAAATGTCTCAAGATAAATGTCCAAGCGATTAAATGGAAAATAATGGAATAGAATAAAGGACGAGAAAGCTTCTTTTGGTTTGTCTTCTTGAAGTGTCTGTATAATTTAATCCCATTAATGAGACATTGGAATTGGAGAATGAGCCCGGTTATGATTTGTGTTAAGGTAGACAATGTTATAGCCTTCTTGACCGAATCAACATCACTTTCAATAGTCGCATTCTTGTTTGCGGAATTGACCAATATGGTACCATAAAGAACTTGGAAAGGGATATCTTTAAAAGTGATATCTGTCGAGGTTCTTGTAGTTTTTGTCAATTGATTCATGACAACCATTGACAGGGTATGTATGGCAAAGATCAAAGTAAAGATTCCTCGAGCAAATTTCATTTTGGATAAGTTCTGATATGATCCGCCTAAATACATCAACGAGAATAAATATCCTTGTAAATTAATCAATATTGTCTGAATATCAACATAATAATCCTGCATGAATGCATAAAGTTGTTGACTTTTATAAATGTGAAGATTCAAAACATCAACCAAAGCAAAGATCAAGTAATAAAACCAATTGGATCCGATTATAAACTGGAGAATTTTAGGAACATATGGAATGCCATTCAGCTTGGACACGTCTTTTATGAAAGGACACATGTACATGAGGGCAAACCACATGGTTCCGTAAATAACTGCAAATGTCAGATGGAGGTATAATTCATTCTTCAAATTAGCAGGAACAGACTCATTCTCTATTGTCAATAAAGCATGATAACCGTGAGGATAATACCGTTCTCTGGTCTTGAATATTGGGAAATAGACACAATAAACTCCCTCTTCCTCGATTGGATACTCAATTATGCTGTCTTCAATAAGTGTTTTATTGAAGCACGCGTCTGGTAAGAAATTTTCAGTAGTATTGGCTAGATGAAATGTAAAGACAATTCCATATTCGCTTGGATCATCAATATCAAGTTCAGCAACGTTTGACCTATTAACAAAATCAATGAAATTTGGTATATTTGTAAAACGAGGCAAATCTCCATATTTAAAGATACTAACGGGAACCTGCTGAGATACATCCTGGACATCTAATACAAATTGTGTATCGGGTCCAGGTTCGCCCACTAATATACATGCTCCGTTTGTACTTTGATCGAAATAGACTTGTCTGTTGGAGAAACCAAAGACCACCAGTACCTGGAGAATTAATAACGTTGAAAACCACACTATGAGAGATTGCATCCTTGACCACGACTTGAAGAAGAAGACATGGGAAAGTTTGAAAAATTTTAAAGGATATGAGGTGGCCCTTTTTATAGAGTCGGGAAATTTCCTAATTTGGAATGTGATATCGGGACAAACTTTTTCAGGAGAACCTAATTACGATTATCACATATTTGATGCATTTGGTTCAAAAATAGATCAAGACAGAAGTTTCAACAACCGGTAGACATGAGTATTTGATAGATTGGTCCTGGTAATGAGCCAAAAACCCAATCAGAGTGCTGGTGGAATGGTTGGATTATCATAATTGGTGAACTTCAAGTAGTGATGAATTGATGAGAATTTTTTCCCCCCACATGTAACTTCCAAATCTAAAAGTATTCCTAATTAGGAAGTCATGGACTAATTTGAATTCAAGCAGAAAATGAGTATACGTTGACTACAGACATCAAGTTCAATGAAGTCTTGTATTTCCTCCAGTTTATTGAACTGATTGGATGCAAGACTGGCAAAACATACGCATCCAACTTCCTAGCTTTGATTCTCAGCTCTGGTAGAAGTACATTAGAGCTTCACGATGCTTACAATTAGATCTTTTATCTGTACATAAAAACATTCATTCAACTATATATATCAGTAACTATATCATGTTAAGTTGCTTATTGGAATAAGGTACCTTCCAACATCTCGTTATATCTATAACCTTTAACTGGATGTTTTTCGAAGATCGCATCAATGGCACTCAAATCCTCATCAGTCAATTCGACAAAGTTTGAGAAGTTCGAAGTAACTCTTGCTTTGGTAGATCCACTAGGAATAGGCAAGATATGAGTGACCTTATCAATACCTTTGAAATTTCTTGCACCAGAAACTTTCAATATCCATGAAAGTGCTAACGATTCCAATGTAGTTCCTTGGACATCATGGGCATAATTGTACAATGCCTTCAATGCGGGGAGATTATGGTTAAAGTTTTCCCGTTGGAACTTATCCATATGATGTCTGATGTCACCTTGTGGGATATTTTGGATAAAAGTGTCGGCATGCTGAACCGCATAATCGGTTAACATACCACGACAAAGTGGGGAATATGCAATGAGTGGGATATTATGTCTGGATAATTCAGCCAAAATCCCAGTGGTAATGACATCTTGAGCAAATAACGATAATTCTAACTCAACACAAGAAATTGGAAATATTTTAATAGCTTTGTTGATTGTTTCAATACCAACTTCAGAAAGTGAAATACCATCAATAGTTCCGTCCTTAACAAATTCGGCAATGTATTGTAATGTTTGTTCATATGGAACTCGTTTATCAACTCTAGCAATTTCAAAGATAATCTTTGGGCGATTTTCCTTTGGGAAATATGAAACGATATTCTTAATCGATTTGGAAATGCTTTCTTTACTCCCATCAGGAGCCAAATTTGGTCCTAAACCACCCTTTACTGATACTATTAAGTTCTTGGTAACTTCTGGATCACTCGATTCAAAGAATTTTTGCAACAATTTCAAATTAACATCATCTGGACCATAAAATTCACCAGCATTAATCAATCTAGTTCCGAATTCCTTATGGGAGGTTACAAATTTTAAAGTTTCGACCGATTGTTCAGTTGGTGGTGGGTGAGGGGTCCAAGTCATTGACATGGTACCAAAACCAAACTTTCCAGGAATTTCAACAGGAGAATAAAGCATTGTTTTTGTATGTTTTTTTGATTATTTGACTTAATTGATTGATGAATGAAGAGATTGAGTTCACGATGAGAGAAAACAGGAATCAATAGTTGGTATTTATATCTGCTTGTGTCTAGACCCTGATGATAATTGAGATGGAGAAAAAAGGGCTCGCCCCGAGTGACGTTTCCGTATCCCGAGTGAAAAAAACCACTCGGTGAAATTCGTCAGTTTCCCAATTGGGAAGTTATCTACGAAATTACGATGAAACTACAGTACTTACAATTTCTTTATCGACCTCGAAGAATTTCACGGTTTCTCGGGCACTACTGTTAATTCGGAAAGTGATCTTTCAGATTCTGGAGTCAATGATTACGCAGACATATACTTTGCATGCCAAAATTTGATGCTTCTAGAATGCTACCCACGAAGTTTCGGCTCCGTTGAAGAAGCGATTCAAATTCGGTCTCCGAAAGATGTCTTCTTACCGTTATCGGATGGTTATCGGATGGTTATCGGTTTGGAAGAATAATTCGCTGACTTCGGAATTGTGGATAACTTTCCCAGAGGGTATTCTTTACACCTCAAAAGTTGACAATCATCTAAGTATTATCCAATCTGTTTTCAAAGTATGTCTATAAATTATTCTTAACTAACATTAAATTATATACCAAATAATGACAACTCACAAGAACTAGAAACAAATATCTACAAAGGAACTATATAACGACGAAATTCACAACATAAAAAGACAAGCCATATTTCTATTATTCTGCACTAAAAAAGGAATACATTTTCACTATCCCAACCTAATTCATTGGTAATATCTTGCAATGATTCCTTCATTCCTGGTGGACCACATACAAAAATCCTATTGCCGTTATTAGGTTGAGGTAAGTGTTCCTTGACCATTTCCTTAGTAACATAGCCTGTACCTCCAGTCCAATTTTCAGGAGGATAAGTTAAGGTATAGAATACTTCAAAGTTAGGATACTTGCTGGCAATTTCATCAATTTCATTCTTTAATAAAATGTCCTTTTCAGTTTCATTAGCAAAGATCAACTTAATCTTGGTATTATCTTCAGGAGTGGTGATGATTCTGGTAATAACTTGCAAGATTGGAGTAATACCAGACCCACCAGCAACCAATCCTAATTCAGTAGCCATATTTGACTCATATTTCAATCTTCCAACTGGACCTCTAAACTTGACGGTTTGACCTTCTTGAACTTGTGCTAATCTTCTAGTGACAGTACCATTTTCATAATGCTTAACCAAAATATCAAAGAATCCAGCATCAAATTGATTAGAAATTGGGGAATAGTATCTGATTTCATCCTTTCCATCAATATCGAAACAACAGGCAACATGATGTCCAGTTGGGATGTCCAAAACTTCATCATCACGCTTCAACTTGAATCTATAGATCGAAGTCATAGGTGCAATGATGGTCTTGTCAATCAATTCAAAGTCTTGCCATACCGTCTTATGTAAAGATGCTCTGTTCTTGTAGGATTCATAAAACTTAAATGAGCAGACAACGACAATAAACCCAATACTGTATGGCATGTATTCCCAACCAAAGATCCAAGTACCGAATAAGATTAATCCTATTGGAATGTAGATCCCATGAAGCGGCTGTTTGAGTAACTCTCTCTTATCTTCCATCGTGTGTTTCTGATTATCTCCAAAGGAAAGGGAATTGCAAAAAGCTGTGTGAAAATCCTCTAAAGTATACTCTTATAAAAAAAAGTATTCCACGGAGTGCGTCTAATAAAATTCACGCACTCACTCATTCACTCAAGTTGAGTTGATTTGAGTGGGAAGCCAAAAAAAAAAGAAGCAAAAAAAGAAACTGAGTTAATTAAAAGAAACAGAAAGAAAGTGAAAGATGATCTCAATGCACGACCCATTGTTTTAGTGCCGATGGATGAACCATTCCAACCGTTTTATTGTTTACCTTTGTATGCACCATGATTACAAGAGTTTTGTTATCAGTATTAATATTAACCATTTTTTATAAAACTTATATATATTATATAGAAAGATCAAGCTTGAACAAATAGAAAAAAAAGAAAGAGAATAACCAGTAAAGACAAATTCTATACATATATGGAGATACATATACACATAAAACTTTCTTTTGCAAACAAAAAACAGTGTAATTCATTCTTTTGATGTGTGTCATCGTTAAACCACAAAGGGATACCTTGCTTAACTCCAAACGATGAGGGTATAATTATCAAACAAAACAACGAATATATTAGAAAGAACTAGAAGGGAAACACAAAGTTGCACATTAATAAGAATGAAGGGGGCAAAAGGTTGAAAAAATCGTAGCAATGGAATTGGTAAAACTCTTAATATTCTTCTTCTCCTTCTGGGTAAGAATCAGTACCAACTTCAATATAATCTCTTTCTAATGCAGCCAAATCTTCTCTAGCTTCAGTGAATTCACCTTCTTCCATACCTTCACCAACATACCAATGCACGAAAGCTCTCTTAGAATACATCAAATCGAACTTTCTATCAATTCTTCTCCAAGCTTCGGCAATAGCGGTAGTGTTAGATAACATACAAACTGCTCTGGAAGCAGAAGCTAATTCAGAACCTTCAATGGCAGTAGGTGGTTGGTAACAGATACCAATCTTGAAACCAGTTGGACACCAATCAACCAATTGAACAGTCTTCTTTTGTTTAACTTGAGCAACGGCATTTTGAACATCCCTGGTAACAACATCACCACGATATAATAAACAGGTAGCCATATATTTACCACTCTTTGGATCACACTTGACCATTTGGTTTCCTGGTTCGAAACATGATTGAGTAATTTCAGCAACAGAGTTAGATTCATGATTAGCTCTGGTCTTTGAGAAAACTGGGGCATATGAAACTAATGGGAAATGAATTCTTGGGTATGGAACCAAGTTGGTTTGGAACTCGTTTAAATCGACGTTAAGGGAACCATCGAATCTTAATGAAGCAGTAACAGAAGAAACAACTTGGGCAATCAAGTTATTCAAAGAACTAAAGTTTGGTCTGGCAATATCCAAGTTCTTTCTGCACATGTCGTAAATAGCTTCATTATCAACCATAAAAGTACAATCAGCATGTTCTAAGGTAGTATGAGTAGTTAAGACGGTGTTATATGGTTCAACAACAGAAGTGGAAACTTGTGGAGCTGGGTAGACGGCAAATTCTAATTTAGATTTCTTACCATAGTCAATAGACAATTGTTCCAATAATAAAGATCCTAAACCAGAACCAGTACCACCACCTAAGGAATGGGTAAACAAGAAACCTTGCAAACCATCACATTGATCAGACATCTTTCTGACTCTATCAAGAACATCATCCAAAATTTCTCTACCAACAGTGTAATGACCTCTAGCATAATTGTTAGCCGCATCTTCCTTTCCGGCAATTAATTGTTCTGGATGGAATAAGTCCTTATATATACCTGTACGCACTTCGTCAATCACATTTGGTTCTAAATCAACGTATAAAGCACGTGGAACGTATTTACCAGAACCAGTTTCACTGAAGAAGGTGGAAAACCCTTCTTCACCACCTTTAGGTCTGGTTAATCCTTCTTGTAAATAACCATCTGGTCTGATTCCATGTTCTTGAGAGTATAATTCCCAACAAGCATTACCAATTTGACAACCGGCTTGACCAACTATTAAAAGGGTGTTAGTATTTAACGTCTATACTTTGTGGGCGTGTGATTGTTTACACGCATTTGATCTGTGGGAATTTCAATTTGATCTGGCGATTGATTGATTTGTTAATCAATCATTGCCATCCAATTCCTCGTGGTAGAACGACATACCGTTAATACTGATGACTTCTCTCATTGTTTTATATGTTGAATTACTTCTTTTAGTGTATGAGTGTGTGTTTGGATCACTTAAAGAAAAGAAGGTTGAAATCCCTTGATTTTCGTCTTTACAGCATTTTTTTTTCCTCTGTGTCTTTTGTTGTTGTTGTGTTTATTTTTTTATTGTTTTTCTTTTGGTCGTGTTTTTTTTATTTTCATTATGTGGGTGTGCAGAAATCCCAATTCGTATAAAATCAAAACAAAGTGCAATCTAGACTTCCTAATGCGGAAGGATAATTACACCAGGCCACGTATAACTTTGGGTTAAAGACCATCACCACTGTTGATTCTAATTTACTGGATTTCGGTTTACTAGTATTACTTACATATCATTGCCCATATTGTTAATCAAATCAATGCTAAAGAATTTTCACCAGTTATTCCAAACATTGGTTTGGATGTTCTTTTGACAGTGGTTCACCCAAAAGCACAACCTCACATTGACAGGTTTAAGAAGAAGACAATTTGAGCTGATTTAACCCAACGGGTAAAGACAGATGTTTCTGATACAGGGTAAATTTTCACTATTGTTACAAGTTGGATTTGCCGGGAAGGGTGGTCAATCCAGAAACCTGAGGTGTTTTGTATAGATGCGCGTGGGATCGCTTCCCCACAAACCTACGACCTTGTCGCTCATTGAGCCTAGAAAGACTGTCGACATTTCTAATCATTAATAATCGAGCGACCAAAGGGATTGTTTCTCTGAACTGAGAGAAAGACCCCGAACCCACCATTATTTGGAGAAGATGTGCTTAGAAACCCAATAAACCTAGGCGAATTGAAAGTCGAGATTTCATTTGGAAGCCATCTCGTTTGTAATCAACTCTATTATTCACCAAGTCGTGCTTTGAAGAATATGAAGAAGCCACCTCTTGTTGCAAAAGTTGGGTCCATATCAGGAATTATTCCCGTTAAAAAATACGTGGGCGCAATTCAGGTGTACCTAACAAAGGGTTTACACCCACCGGAAATGACGGCGAATTACCAAAACAAGAGATTGACTGCAAATTTATGATGACATTCAAACGTAATAAAAATGCAACATGCGGGGGGCCTAGACTATTGATTTGATTATTGATTACTCAGGTACCGATCCTATATCTGGCTTCATAGCTCACATATACAGGTATTCAGGTATAAATACCTTCAGTAATATCCTTGCTTTTAAGGGAGTTCTCTTCCATCTTGCTTCATTAGCATCACGATTACCTCCAACATAAACATACAAAGAAATGTCTTCCAAAACCGTATTTGTCTCTGGCGCCACTGGGTACATCGCCCAACATATTGTCAAGCAATTGCTTGAAAAAGGTTACAACGTGATTGGTTCCGTCAGGTCTCCTGCCAAGGGTGAACATTTGAAGCTGTTGACTAAGTCAGATAAGTTTTCTTATGAAGTTGTTCCCGATATTCGGGAACCTGGTGCGTTTGATCAAGCGCTCAAGAGACATCCAGAAGTCACAGTGTTTATTCACACTGCTGTCCCCAATGATTTGTCGGTTGAGGATGTTGAAAAGGAATTGATGATCCCAACGATTGAAGGAACCAAGGGCCTACTTCGTGCAATTGCGGATTATGCGCCCCAGATTAAAAAGGTTGTCATTACTTCATCTTTTGTAGCTGTGTTTGCCTTTGGTGGAGGTCACTCTACTGACAAGGTTTATACAGAAGACAGTTGGAACCCAATTACTTATGAAGAAGGAACCAGCGACGGCTGGCAGGGATACTTTGCTTCCAAAAAATTCGC
>JAKUCC010000150.1:0-21283 GCA_030563365.1 Hemisphaericaspora xylanilytica | reverse complement strand
AACTGGTGTTGTCTATGGTATATCGTGATTAATGTGCCTAACTAGCAGCTTTAAACTAAAGGAGTATAGTAAAGGGTAAAGTAACAACTCAAGTGCTTAACGACAAAGAGAGAGAGAGAGAGAAAACTGTGAAGAAGTTGACAAAAATTTTTTTTTAAAAAAAATTAAAAAAAAAGTCCAAACTGAGAAAAAAATTTTTTTTTGCTCTTTAGAGTTATAAACTGTAATTGTACGAGAGTAAAACATAAACTGTAAGTTTTTGTTAGTGATTTTTGCTTGGTTGAAAATTTTGCATTTATACTTTAAAGGAGGATAAAGGAATGGGAAATACCTAACGTGTAAAAAACTCAATCTGCCTCCCCAATAGAAACCAAGACCAGTTTTTAATAATTAACAAAGACTCACAACAGAAAAAGTTTTCCTTTTACAAAATGACAGAAAACAGAATAATCACTTTTTTAGTCTCGTTGTCTCTCTCACACACACACACACACACACTCTCTCTCACTCTCTCGCCCGAATTGTTCTTATTTTTTTTATTTTTGGCTCTCTTGTGGGTCCATTTATCTTAACTTACCACCACAATTTTACTTCCAGGGGAACCAAAAATTCTGAAACCAACAAAATTGCACCATTCCTTAAAACTAATCACTCATTCTTTAAAGTATCGGTCCAATTTTATCGTCCAATGTACTCGACAGAACAATATTATCACGTTAATATGAATTCCGCAATGTACAGGGGGTATATTTTATTCTTCTGAAATCATCCTCAATCCTCCCGGATACAGATGATTTCGACAAGACTAGCCTATGTAAAGCTAATCAATCTTCTCAGCGTCGCACTTTTCATGAAACAATCACTCAAGTAAAACATTAAGTTGGTCGCAAGTATCAACATGGAACATTATAAAATGACAAATGGACTAAGAAATTGTCTTTGCATAGAAATGTGTCGGGATTTTGATACAAATAGTACCTGTTTTACTTTGGAAATGATGAATTTGCCATAATCTTGTAACAACAAAAAAATTTCTTAGCTCACCAGGTTTGAAGTCTAATTGAACAAATCAAAGATGTTAATTTTCTTTGACGTGATGGCTCTCTTATTCCGAGATGTTGCAAGATCATCATCAAGGAGTGATATCCTTATTGTCGAGTCACACGAGGTCTGTACCATTTAAGTCTTCTCTTTGTTCATTGAAAGAAGTTAACCTTCTGTACAACTTGGTGGTCACGGAGATCTATATAATAACAAGTACTCTAGCAACTTTTTTACATGATAATATAGGAAGAGTATGTGTCTCATACATACTTAATGGGATAAAGATAGTCCTATCTTTTTCAAGTATTTTGATATTACCAGACCGCTCCGATAATCCTGTATCACAAATGAAGATTTCCAGAACTGCTTGCAGTACATGTCTGTAAAACAAGATGGAAAACGGACTTATAACCTAAACTTGTTGTTAATGAGTACGCGAAGTAATTTAACATGTTGTATTCGGTTGTATTCCAATACAAATAACTGTGCTTGGTAAATTTCGTTGAAATTTTGCACAGAATAACCCAATTATCCTACAGCGGTCAAATCCAAGTTTGATATCTTTACTTGAAATAATAAGAAAGAACTATATAATACAAAAGTTTTGATCAGAAACGAACTCTTCTATTGAAAGTTTTGTTTGAGTTTAAACTAATCAAGTCTGTTGATTGCCCATACACACGTGTGGAACTTTCCCGTCCTTCAAATTTACAACGATTTTATAGCTCCAATAGAAAAATGTACGACGACTGGCTGCAAATATTTGTGGACAAAAAATGCAAATGGTCCTTCCTTTCATCTTCAGAACCTCTAGCAATTCAAATTTCCCAATCACTTACTACAGCCAAACTAGGTAATGCTCCCAAAAATCAACAATCATATCCTTCGATTCAGAATACATAGTACCAAAAGGATTCATTTGGGAGAGAAGTTTAGATCGATACATGTTAGATTAGCCGCCAAGTTTCACAAACCACAATTTCATTTCAAGAAGAGACACAATCATCAATTATTTGAAAATTCCAATAACAAATGGGCCTCTAAAGATAATAATCCAATCATTGATGCCCAACTGAGTAAGAATTTCGACGTTGATGTTCATAATCATGGATCTTCAATTTCGAGTCCCGTTCACATTCCAACTGATACCTGTGATATAAAACACAGCGTCAATGACGAAGTCTCCAATCAAAGCCTCCTACAATGTACCGACACCTCATATACTCCACGAGCTACCCTGGTTCCTACTCCACCAACGGGATATGTTTCACCTACAAGTGCCGCCTATTGGCAGAAATGCACAAATAATGCCAGGTTTTGGGGGAGGAAGTCAAAGACTAATTCCAATTCCCAGCATTCTAGAAACAAATTCACATCAATGAGAGTAAGCAATTGGGCAACGAGCTTACGGAATCTAGCAATACGACTAAAGAAACGAATAATGTTGGCATTGGTGATGTTCATTCTTGATGTTTGGGAAATTTGGGATTGGTTTATACAAAAGATATCGGATTTGATGTATTATCCAAACCTAATTATAAACACTTGTCGTTTTCAAAAAGACCCAGTGTTGATCATTTGGATTGTTATGATTAGGAGTGGGAAACGAAAGAGAAGGAAAGCAGATTTGAAAAAGCTGAAATTCTGATCATGTTAACGAATTTTGGTTGGTTATTTTATGGAGACGATATCGCTTTTGTCCAATATTTCTGGCGTATAAGATCTGTAAATATGTTATTAATCAATAGGACCAAAACAAGACAGGATGTAGCTTTGAAATCTGGTCTTCGATGAATGGCACAATACCAGTGCGTGTTCAGTTCTACGCGCATTTTGACAGAATGCTTTCATGCACCATGAAAATCACATGCTGGATTGGCAAAGCTAGTTGCTTCAATGACATCAAGCAGGTCGTTTAGAAGCATTGAAATTTTGAAGAAAGATGGCCCCGATTTGGTTGCGCTTTAGGAAAATATTACTAACAGGTTATACTTGTAACCAAACTAGGAAAGTAGCTTCATTAGCTGGAATTCATATAATACTTTACTTAGGGGGAATACTAAATATGAGCATTGCCGTTCTAATGGATAGATTTATGCTATGGGTACCAGGGACTTTTTCTTCAACTTTTGATCTACATATTGGAGTTCTCAGTTGCAAATTGTAGCAAGATATGTATTGAAAGATGGGTTTATACTACTTTTGTCTCACTGTACTCGTATAAACCATAAACAATAGATTGAAATTCCAATTATGATTGCCGCTTAACTAAAAAATAAAAAAATGCAATCAATTATCTTTTATCGTTGATTGAACATTAAATTACAATATGGGGGAGAAGTGTACCTTAGTCTCAGATGGGTGTGAATTTTGTTCCTCGGTTCAGAAACCGACAATTTGAGGGTAAAAAATGCTACCCCACGACGATGTCCAGATAAAAAATTGCTGATGATCTTAAGAAGGTTACTTACTCCTCCAATAATATATATAACTACTATTTCAACTCGAGATATTCTAATTAAGATCCTGATGCATTTCCCAGATCTTAGTGTTACATTGGTGGTAGCAGTGACAAGTGACCAATTGACATATGAAAGTTTTTTTACTCTTTGTACATAGAAAGAACATCCATTCTGCAATATGTAAGCTCGGAATAAAAAGGAAAGAAAAAGTTACACCCACACATAGTCAGTCGGTTAAATTGCTTAAAGGCATTATTGACTTTTCTTTTGACCTAAAATTTTACCCCATAATTAAACTATTTCTGAATTTTATACACAAATAGTCAAATACATCAACAACAACAACAATAAGGAAAGGAAATCTCATTTTTCCATCAATACGACCCCTCTCACTCTCTCCGTCTCATCAACGTTGGAAAATTCTTTTTATATTTATTGACGCTAATATCACGTTTTATAAAATTGAACACTCCTCCTATCACACAACTACCTACCACACCCCCCTTTGGCAAATATAGAATAGGTACTTTAGTGACGCCCCATAATCTTGTGATAACACCAATTGACAACCACACTCCGTTATCAAACCATCAAATATATTCATATCTATATAACACCCCATAGAACACACAATACACACCACACACACACGCTATGACTACAGATATCTTCACCAATCCCCTTTTCCGTCCATTATTAGAAATATTAAGATCCTCAAGAAATGGTATTGTATATGGAGGTAAAATCAGATTTCTGCATGCATTAGTCATCAATTTATTATATAGATCGGGTCCATTACGTCCAAGAATCAAATCAATATTACAAGCGACGAAAGAGCATGGGATAGTGTTGGCATCATTTGCAATTATTTATAAGGCATGTGTCATAATATTAAAGGGAGAAACGTTTTTGGGTCCAAAACAACTTGGGTTATCTAAATTTTTAGCTGGTTGTATTGGATCATGGGTGGTTTATTCTCAACATTTTGATATTTTCCATCCTGGTATAACTCATCAAATTACATTATATTGTTTCAGTAGAGTTGTGTTGGCATGTGGTAAGATTTTATTGGATATGTACCTTAATACTGCCCAACCTAGTTTTAGAAACTATCAAGGTGATTTAATTGATTATCCTCATTTGAATAGTCAACAACAAAAGAAGTTGAGATCGATTGTTTATAAGAAGCTGTGGAAATATTTTGCTGTCTTGACATGGGGATTAGTTATGTTTATTTATCATTATCAACCACAATATTTGCAAAGTTCATTAAGACACAGTATGGCATATATTTATGATGTTGAAATGGATACTTGGAGTAACTTAAGAGAATTTTTGGGAATTTAAAGAGTTAGAGTGGAGGATGTTATTTTAGAATGAGCAGGGTCCTACTGAGTAGGGTTCTAATGAAAAGGGATACGATGTGTGGATTATTATGTGATTACCAAGAAGAAAGTTGTGACGATTTTATTGTACATTAGAATATATACCGTAGTAATATATATCTCATAGCTTGCTGGATGTGTGTTTGCTTTAGCATAAGTGTAGTTGCACATAATGTCTTATCAATGAGAAATTTATGTACTCCGAAAATACGCAGTTCCGATATTTGCGAGGTTGTCTTCCGCTTTTGTAATCACACATTGTTTTTACCCCAGGGCTTTTCCTTAACACATCTATTGTTTTCCTTTGACGCGATATGGAGGAGACAATCTTCTCCTGGAGCTTCTTGAGGATTGAAGTACCCTTTACCGTTTATCTAGGATCATTTATATTTACATAACTAACGACTTTCAACAGAAGTGGGGGAAAGCAAGGAAACAATTGCACTTCCCCGGAGCCAAAAAAAAAGAATGGTACTTCATCAGAGAGTAAAGGTGGCATCAAGTTGAGATTACCAGTATGTCGATGAGAGAAGAACTTGACTATACCATAAATCCCAATCCAGAATCAAACGGGAGATTATATCAAATGATAGAATCATCGTTATAGAATAGTAGTATAATTTGATTCCTTTTCTTGTTATTATTACTTTGTAGTATTACGGAAAAAACGATATAATAACAATTGTCTCTTTTGTTTTCACTTGCAGTTTTGTAATTAACAGGGTGTTATCACGAGTATTCCATATATGGTAGTTACTTCCGGTGATTGGGTGTGTACATAGCCAATGTTGTGGTTGTTGTTGTTGCTGTTGTTTCTTTTTGTTGTTGCTGCTGTTGTTGTTGGTGTTGTTTATTCTTTTTGTTTATGAAACAGTGAAAAAAGTTGTGAACACGGTGTAAACTTAAAACTAAAACTAAAATCTAAATTTTATAAATCAACGCATTTTTTGTTGATTCCAATTAAAAATTTCACTTTCTTTTCAACCCCCTTAACCCTTTCTTTCAACTTTATCAAATATATATCTTAACTATGAAGTTCTGGAAATTATCGTCTAATGTATTAGCTACCCTTTTGGCAGTCGTATCACTTGCTCAAGCAAGTGGCCCAGCTGATGGTGAAGCAGTTGCTGATCCAAACAGTGCTGTTGTCAAGTTGACTTCAACCAACTTTGAATCCTTCATTAATGAAAACCCATTGGTTTTGGCCGAATTCTTTGCTCCATGGTGTGGTTATTGTAAGATGTTGGGACCAGAATTCTCCAAGGCTGCTGATCAATTGAATGAATCTCACCCAGCCATCAAATTGGGTCAAGTTGATTGTACCGTTGAAGAACAAATTTGTTCTCAATTTGAAATTAAGGGTTACCCAACATTGAAGGTTTTCAAAGGCAGCAAATCACCAGAAGATTATAAGGGCCCAAGAGATGCCGCCGGTATTGCCAACTTCATGATTAAGCAATCTTTACCAGCAGTTTTGCAACCTACTACTGCCCCAGATTTAATGAAGACCATTGACGAACAAATTAAACCATTCGTTATCCAAGTCAACCCATCTAAGGAATCTAATGCCACTTTCCATGCAATTGCTGAAGAAAAGAGAAATGACTACACTTTTATTGATGTTGAAAATGCCGAATTGATTTCCGCATTATCCAAAAAATTAACCGGCGTTGACATTTCCGGTAAGTCCCCATCTATTTTAGTGGTTCATCCATCTGCCTTTGATTCTGCTATTAAATTTGACGGCAAAAAGTTGGATCAAGAATCAGTCAAACAATTCATTGAAACCGAGACCGTTCCATACTTTGGTGACATTGATAGAGATACTTATATGTCCTACATGACTTCACCTTTACCACTTGCCTACTACTTCTACAATACCGAAGAAGAAAGAAAAGCAGTCACTTCTGATATTGAAAAATTGGCCAAGAAATACAGAGGTAAGATCAACTTTGCTGGTTTGAATGCTCAATTATACGGTAAACACGCCGAATCAATAAATATGGATCCAGAAATTTTCCCATTGTTTGCAATCCACGAAGTAACCGCCAACAAGAAGTACGGTGTTGACCAAAAGGCTCATCCAAAGGGTCCTTCTATGAAGGTTATTGAAAAATTCGTTGAAGACTACTTCAAAGGTGAATTGAAACCAATTATTAAGTCAGAAGAATTACCAACTGAAGCAGAAAAGCTCGCTAACCCAGTTGTTAAATTAGTTGCCCACAATTACCGTGAAATCATGAATGATGTCTCCAAGGATATTTTTGTTAAATATTACGCCCCATGGTGTGGTCATTGTAAGAAATTGGCACCAACTTGGGTTGAATTGGCAGAAATCTTTGGATCCAATAAACCAGATGCTCAAGTTTTGATTGCTGATATTGATCATACTAATAATGATGTTGATGTTCCATATCCTATCCAAGGATACCCTACCTTATTATTATACCCAGCTAATGGTAAGATTGATGAAAAGACCGGATTAAGAGAACCAATCTTGTTTGAAGGTCCAAGAGAATTGGATTCTTTGATTGGATTTGTTAAGGATTCAGGTGCCCTTCATGTTGATGGTGCTAAATTGAAGGAAGCATTGGATGCTTCCAAGAATGAAATTGTCGAGGAAGAAGAAGGTGAATCCTCTGAAGCTAAAAAGGCTCAAGATGGCGAAAAGGAAGATGTTGCTCATGATGAATTGTAAGATTGATTTTTCTTTTTAAAGAATCGGTAAATCGGTAAATATATAGTGTTAGAAGAATAAAGAAATTAGTATCATTTTTTTTATATACATATAAATGAAAATTCAAGTAGTAAGAAAACAATCAGCAATTATATAAATAACTTTAGTTTATATTCTCTCCCCTCCTCCCTCCACCCCCTGTTATACTCCCCATATCTTAACCAGCTTATCATCACCGGCACTAGCCCACAACTTTCCATAATCTTTAGCACCCACTATCCCACCATGGCAATTCCAATCAACACAATTACATAATCCATTATGTGCCTTAATTCTCGCCATCAATTCACCAGTATGTAGTTTCCAGAAATAGACATAGCCATCATCACTCCCACTTAACACCACTTCTTCCTCGCCCGTTTCTTCATTCAAATACCCAAATGATGATCGAACAATATAGGTTGATTGTGAATGTCCAATATACTTATGGTATAATACTGGCGGGGTTATACTTATATCCCAGACTTGTAATTCTTCCGGTGCACTTGATAACAATAAATATTTCCCATTATTGGAAATTGAACAAGATGTAAGTCTTCCTCGGAGATTTATACTGGCGATTCTTCGCGTGGTTGAATCGTCATTTAAAATATCAGGGATCTTGTAGAAGTGCAATTGTCGATCATTATTGGCTGTGATTAACATTTTCCCATCGGGTGTAATCGCAAGGTCATTGATTCTATTGAAATTACTCTCGAGAGATTTCTTGATCGAGTTAGACGTGGAGGCAGTATTGTTATTATTAGTTTGATTGGATTGTTGCGCGTCATTGGCATCTTTCATGGATATATCATCCTCCCTTTTATCTTGAGTAAGCAGTCGATATATTTGCAAGAACGGATGGCTACTTGCCTTAGGGCTGTCTTCATTTGTCGCAATTCCATTACCATCGACAACTTCATCATCATCTTCCTCATCATCTTCATCTTCGATATTGCCATAGAAATCAAACAACTCGACCCCATCACAATTATATGCTTTAAGAACCTTATCTGGAGAACCAATAATGAACTGAGGTGATACAGATTCACCATGTCCAGTTTGTTTGATCTCAGGTAAGAATTCGCATGTCCAAGTTTTAATATCTTGACCGAGAGTAAAACAAACTGCCAATTTGAATCCAGTTTCCATACCATCCCCCGCAACACTGCTACTTCCACTGGTGCTCCTTGTTATTCTCTTTTTATTCTGATGAATGCCCGCAACCGACCAGATTCTAACAACCGTATCCAAACAACAACTAACAATGTACTGCTCATTTGGATCCCAACAGCAATAAATAACAGCCTTCTTCTTGCCACTACTATTTGGCCTGGTCGATAGAGGGACAAAGGCGGCATTATCAGCAGCTGTGGTTGGTTCCAAGACTCTGATTAATTTGCAATTATCTAGAACGTCATATAATATCAATTTTCCATCCAATGATCCTGAAACCAAGAAACGTCCACTGGGGGAAAACTTGACAAACCAAACCTCATTAGTGTGATTGGTCAATGTATGGTATAGCTGATTGCTCTCGTTGAAATGAGTACCTTGGAAGTTTTTAACATCCAAAGGTAATGTATAAACAATTCCTTGGTGATGACTACGTTGTTCTAACTTTTTCCGTTCATGAATTGTTCTAGGAGGTAAATAGTTTGGTAATTGAGACTGTTGATATTTAATCGCCTGGTCAATTAATGTATGTAAATAATTCTTGGGGATATTTGCAATTTGATTGAATATTTGTTGATGACTCATAATAAATAAATCTTTGAACAAGAGTTGGGGAAACATTCCCAACCTTCGAAGGTTAGTACTGTTATCCTCATCAATTTTATATCCAAAAAGATACTTTGAATGTAAAATGGGCCGATCTTGAACCAAACCCAATAATAAAGTAGATTCTTGCTGTCTATTCAATTGTTCTAATATGTTAGCATCGAAGCACAGGGTAAACCCAGGATCTAGCGTTATTTCGTCTAATAATGGTATCAAACTAGTTGATAAAAAGTGCAATTTTTCATCAACCGATGGAATATTGCCAGTAGCAGTCGTATTAAATATGGTATCCAAAAATCGAATTCTTCTAATGAGATACAATATCAAAATCAAAAGCGACTTCATGTGCTGCCCTTGGTAATTCAACAATACAATAAATTCATCTGCTTCAGCATGTTCATCCTTGATTATTGACGTGAGATATTCATTTAAACTATCGTAATCTTCGGATTTTAATTGTGCAAAGAACCAATCGATTAATTGGGCATATTCAGGGGTAGCCGATCCTTGCTGTTGCACCTCCTGCTGTCTAACCGAAGTTAACAATTGATCAGCCACGGTGCCAAAGTTCAAATCTTGCAACGTCCTTACGATTAATTGGAGTATAAATTCATTCGATATCATTTGTTTAATTGGGATCGTCACTGGTACACTCTCTAAGTTTTCTGGTTAGATCTAATTCTGGGGGGCAGTGGGTTTGAAATTGGTTGCAGAGTAACCTGATAACGGAAAAACCCACAAAAAAAAGAATACAAAACGGAAGTCGTGCACTTTTGATCACAAAAATTCCTCAAAGAACTACAATTCCCCATCACACACTACCCTGTCACTCACCAGATGTTGGATTTTTTTACAACCATAAATCCCCTATTTAATATCAACCGCCTCTACTATGTCAATTTATGCCAGTATTTAAAATTATACAAGTTATCTACTGGGAACAGATTTTATATACTGAGTATGTTTAACTAAACAGATATTCTTAACCTGGTATTACATCTAGGTCAGCCTTTCCCGTTTCTAGCACTCTCCATACTATCATTCTTGGTTTGTGCTGCAAAAAACGTAGAAACTGAAGCCAGTTCCATACAATCCAATTGAAACGTGATGCCAGGATGAATGCGTGTTTGATCTGTTTTCAGTTGTAGGCTACCATCCCATGAGTCGTTCTTTGATGCCAGCCCCAGAATATGATTAAAAGTCTTGCATCAAAAATGTCCAATCGTTTTGTCCTCAACGACCTTAATGGTAATGTATCTATACCGTCAAGGCGTCAATTCTGAGAAGGATTTTACAAAATGATTGTCAATTCAATACGACAGGCGATCCTGTCATCGATAGCATCATGGCAGTTTCGCTCGTGGGAAAATCTCATTGAAACTAAAATGAACAAGACTTAGTAGACAATATTGTTAGGTCTTTTGTTAGGTGGGGAATTTCTTTGGGGTCAATACCACGTGACTTTGGTTGCAAGAATAATGGATCTTGATTGCAAAAAAAGATCTTCATTACTGTCCCTTTGTGGATAGACAATTTCATAGATCTACTCCGTTATCCTCGTTCTTATTACCACCCAACAATATTACAATTACAAAATGAAGAAATACTTTGAAACAGTTCCTTTCCACGTTATGACCGTTCCAGTTAAAAATGCAATAGGTGCATTTATTTCTGGCTCACAGAATAAACCAAAAACGAGGACAATCTCAACCACACAAGCTGCCTGTATCGATGAACTCAATTTGTTTACGAAACAGAATAGATTTGAAAATAGAATTCATAGAATGTCCAATATTAATTATGGACCATTTAACAGCCAACAACGATGGTTAGGTAGATACTTGAATGAATCTTCGCAAGCAAAGTGTCTATTAGAAGAAACAAATAATGTTGCACAAGCAACGAGTTCCAATTTGAAGTGCTCATTGCTCTCTGCAATTAGGTGTTCATTGTCCTCCCGATCAACAGCCAAAAGGTCAATCGATTCGGCAGACAATGATACTTCATCTGATGAAACTGCAACACTGGCTTGTGATTCAATGTACACAAACATTTCTCGCTATACCACTCCACCAACATTGAATTCTATGAATATTATTTCACCACTGAAGCCCACCGTGCTCCCAGCTTTTGTCGGTGAGTTTGCACCATTAAAACACCTTCCTTCACAGTTTCCAACCTCGGCGAGACTTGGCTTGTCCAATGCTTTATCTTCACCTGTTCCTCCTTCATCAATTCCTAACCTTAGAAAGCTCAACCTTACTTTAGACCCACCCCTCCAATGTAGGAGGACCACAGCTACTCCATATCCTGTTTTACCATTTGTTTGCCCTAATCTTCCAGTTCCAGTACCATTTGGATTACAAGTGTCTAGCTCATCCATTGCCCCCCTGATATTTCAACTCGGGAATGATCATTGTACCCTGAATCAAATACTCAAGCACAAGAGGATTGCATTCGTTCCTCCTCCGTCTACACGTCATGATAGTATTCGTTGTCTTGCTCCTGTTTGCGGTCCATCCTTAGTCAGGGATTCGGCTAGTGTTTGTGGTGCAATGACCACGTTACAGCCATCTTCATGTCCCCAACTAATGCCAATTCCACGACTGCTTGGTATTTTGTCAGTGCTTCCACCACCTAATTTATTGACAAATGTTCAACGTGGGAAAATCCCAATCAGGGCAGAGCAAGTTACAGAACGCAGGATACACACCCGTGCCTATACTGGGTCTCATACTGTTCATACTGCTACTCCTACCGCTTCTGCTCCCACTGTTCTTCCCCCAGATGCTCCAGTATCTAAGGTTGATGTTATTCCTGTCGATTCCCCAGTTTCATTACCACCTCCACCTCCACCACCTCCGCCAGCACCAACTGGTATAAACATCTCAGTTTCTGCACCCAATCCGCCTCCAATGGTTCAAACCAGGAGACTTCAAATCTTAACCCAAATCCCTAAACCCAACCGCAAGTTAAAGCAATTATTCTGGGATGGGTTTTTTGATTATGACATTCCCGAATTTTGGAAAAATACGAATGTAGTGTCAATTGTCAATCAATTTGAAACAAACGGCACATTCAAAGAACTCGAAACTTGGTTTGCTGCCAAAGAACCGATTCAGATGAAAACCAGGAAAAAAGTCCTGAGTGATAAGATCACATTTTTGCCGCATAATCTTTCGCACCAGTTTGGCATCAGTCTTCATAATTTTAGTACTTTGACTGCCGAGGAATTAGTTTCCAAGATCTTACGATGTGACAAAGATGTAATTGAAAATTCAGCGGTTGTTGGTTTTTTGGGTAACGAAGATGTGATTGACATCCCAATCCATTTGCATACAAAGTTCCGACCATTCTCGACGGACTATACTCGTGAAGTCGATAATTCAATTCAACCTACCCAGAATCCTGAAGTTTTGCAAAGAAATGACAGGATTTATTTGGAGTTGATATATAATTTGCGTCATTATTGGAAAGCAAGAATTCAAGGATTGCAGCTTGTGGCCAATTGGCGCAAAGACTTCAACGACCTAGATGGAAAATTGTCGTTAATCGAGAAGGCTGTTAAATGCATTAGAGCTTCCATCCATTTGAAGACTGTTTGTCATGTTATTTTTGTTATTGGAAATTATATGAATGACAAACCTCGACAAAGCGGTGGGTTTAGATTGTCATCTTTTGATAGATTTGGTAGTCTTCGGGATGATACAAATTTTCCATTCTTGCACCGGATTGAGAGTATCATTCGTAAACAATTTCCGGAAGCGCTAGATCTAATTGATGAAATGTCGGAGATGCAAGAAATCTCGCGATATTCGATCGAGGAAATCGTACTAGAATGTAAGGATTTTTGTGAAATGGTGGAAAATGTTGTCCAATCGTTAGAGATTGGAAGCTTGAGTGACTCATCGAAATTGCATCCTGAAGATTGTATTAAGGATGTCATTGGAAGTATATTATCTAGGGCCAAATTGAGAAGCAGCATTTTAACCAGAAAATTGAACGAGACAATGACTGAGCTTCGAGATTTGGTACGTCTGTTTGGAGAAGATGACAATGATGACCGGGTGGTAGATTCTTTTATCGGCAAGTTTGTTAGGTTTGGTGGTGATCTTAAGAAGGCACATGAGGAAAATTTAACCCGTGAGATGAAAGAAAAGGGACATAAGGTATTACAGGAGATGTTTAAGCGTGTGAAGGAAAAGAAGAAGCTAAACGAGGATACGACATCAACAGGGGTGATTGCTGACACTGGTTGTTAGTGCACCGTGGGATTTTTCCTGGCAATACTTGTTTGATAGACTATTTATTTCTATTTATTTATAATACCATTGTACTTTTGACAAAAATAACAAATCATGGCGGAGTTCTTTGTTTATCAAGGCAAATGTGTCAAACCGCCTTATTTGACACAGCAACAAAGTAATTGATGACAGTGACACATATACATATTATTCGACAGGTTTCCTCTTTGGTTGCGAAACGAATCAATTGGATGGAAACATTCACACTTACCTTTTCAGGTTAGGTCGTGATTGCAATGGAACTATTTCTTGCAGATTGATGCTCAGGAATATTGATACGAGATACGGATAGTAAATGTATTTTCATGTTCTGCCATCTTCAATGGCGGCCATGGTATCCAATACAATTTACAAAACGAAATTTAACTTCAAACTAATCCGCCTTCGGAGATTCATTGCCGAAAATCATTCTTTTTCTGGAGAACTATCAATGAATGACATGCTTGTTGCAGAAGGCTTAGGAATCGGAACCTACAAGATCAAAGAGAGGGTGAGCTAAAAGATAGACACCCTCGGAAGAATTCGGGTGTGGGATCAACTTTCCAATAGGGTATGTATATTAATTGTTAGATGTCAGAGTCTTAGTTTTGCCATCATTGTCCCAGATCCTGAAAAATTTGGAAATCTAAGCTTTCCTAAAAACGTACGCATCCAGACATTTCAGATTACCCCTTATACATCTCCCCGCATTGTTGGAAGATGAATCACGATTAGATGTGGGTAGAGAGAGGGGAGGGAGCTTTGATGATCATTATGTATTTGATAAAATTGCTTGGGATTTGAAACCTTTATTTGTAAGCTTGATTTGAATTACTATTCAAATCAACGGGAAAATTCTCTGCATTTCTTCGCAATAATTCTGAGTGGTGGCTTAGTTAACAGTTCCTAAAAGAAAAGAAAAGAAAATCTAAAAAAAAGGAAACCAGTGTATTATCTATTATCACTTCAAAAGCCAAGTGACTCCACACGAGTTTGAGGCTTGCCTTCCATAACGAAGATAGCGGGCTTACTATACCAGTTCAGCCTTATGCCAAGAAAACCTGGGAGACATGTGCACTTGGTACAATTAGATTTCCAATTATAATTTGACAACATTTGCAAATTGGGTTGCGAGGAAAAAGAATGGTTGTTGATTACATTGCGAGGTTGAAGTTTACGTCGAAATGTAAATATCATTGTTTCAAATTGTGCATGAGCAATCGTGACAATTGTTGATCTAAACTAAATGAAATGTAGAAGGAAGGAAAAAGAAAGTAACAAACGGCGTTCTAACTCAAAAGAAATATCAGATGCGTTACTAAGATACCCGATAAGAGGATCTCCAATGTGGAGCTGTAAACCACTTTAAATTAAGGACTCCTTACAGAACAACTATAAGACAATGACACCTGTTTAAACAGGGGGGATTCTGGTGTAAACAAACAAATCTATGGCTTATGAGTCATTGATACTATCTTGCTTATACGATGTGGTGTTTTGTTGTTGACTTTTGGCGGGGGGCGGTGCAGAGCAGAGAACAATGGGGTCAGTGGTATGTCATATAATTATAGAATTGATTGTATTGTTTTATGCTTCCACATGTTCACTCATTATGTAATGTGCGGATCAACTCTTTTCATCCTTTACCAAAAACAAAAAATAATCATCAATTTATTATTAATAACACAATTTGCGTCCTTTTTGCGCGTCTGGTATTTTTTTCTAGCACTACCCCCTTTTTTTCAAGGTAAGAAATTAATCAAAAAATAATAAATTAAAAAAAAAAACCGTTGTGTGTTTTTCTTTTGCGGATTTACTGTTTAATGATGTTATGATTTCGGGTTTAACATGCTTTCTACGCCCGAATACCCGTTACACAAAGCAACGGCTGTTATCTATACATGTTTTTTGTTTCCGCATGGACATAAGGCTGAAGTCAGTACTAACACCAAAGCTCTAATGAACTAGCATTTGATGACCACGGTTGACATTGTAAGGTATGCTTTCCTATTTGGGGTTTATCTCAACCATTGACTTTACAATGGTTGGCAAAACTACAACCATATTGAGAACAAGAGGATGACCCTAGACAATAGATGGAACCTATTTAGGCTGGGATTGTTCGAAATAAAATAATGCAAAGTGATAAATTTAACCGATGGGAGAGAATACTAACTTGTTTTCGTGTCACATGGGTACGAATTTCGGTATGACAGACAGAAAAGCTCTGATCACTTTCTGGAATTGTTCGAGTACAACAAGCTAACTTATCCATCATTGATAGGGTACAACGGATGTTTATTTTTATTGATTCATTCTGCTGTTCATTCCTCTCCAGCTTAATAGATGTCAAGCAAAGTATGTTATCCTTGTCTTTTAAAAGGAGGCTATAGCTTGTTAAGTTCAGTTAATAATACAATTCCAGAATCAATGGTATTGTTTCCAGTTACTAATGGGAGAAAAGAAACGGGACAAGAGGAGAGGAAGTGTAAGTTAAACGTTTTTTCCTCACTATTGTTTGAATATTATTTAGTCAGAACATCCAAACTACTATTGTGGTTTAATGGTATGTAGGTGAAAAGAAACCGTTTAGTAATAACAATTAATATTTTACTGCATAATAGTAGATAGAATCCTTCTATATATATATATATGTGTGTGTAGCTAGTACTACTACTAGTACTACTAACAAAAGGGAACGAAACCTTTTTTTTTTGCCACCAAAACTCAAAATTACTCATAAACATTTTCTGCACAAAGGGTTGTAAAATTTTCATTCACCAATCCATCATATATATACAACCCAACCCAACCAATCATTGCCATCATTCTACATATTACTGGGTTCTATAACTACCACCTCTAAACTTACATCCATTTATTTATAGAGGAATTAACTACCAATTACAAGTAGAGTGAATTGCCCACCAACTGACTAGAAGGTTTAAGTGTTGTGAGCCATTGTAGAATTCTATTCACAAGGCACCTAAAACAGAACTATCAATTGTTTTAGATTATATATATTCAATTCCGTTAGTATTCCATTAGGTCACTGAATATATCACTGAGTATATCACTGAAGAAGTCATTGAATATCTCACTGAAGTTTTATCAAGAAGGTTGGTGTTTTTTTTTTCAATCTCAGGTTTCTGGAAAATAGAGTCACAGAATTCCCACCTAAAAAATAATTATTTCGGATTCCATCTAGCTTAATCACTATTCACTTTTCCTGGAACAAATATAGATACACCGCAAAATATCGTATTCCGGTAGAACAAGTAAACGCACTACTTTAAAGGTCTCGAATGAAACTAAAAGTATGGGAAGAAAGAGATTTAGAATATCTAAAGTTTGTGATTTCTGTAAGAAACGTAAAGTCAAATGTGACTTAGGTAATCCATGCTCAACGTGTGCCAAGTACGCTAAGGGTGAACCATGTGTGTATTCAGAGAATATTGTTCATTATGACTCAAGTTCATCAATGTCCACCACCTCATCTTCAACAACCATCCCCGCAATGAAGAGTAAGCTGCCAAGTGAAGAAACAATCGTGGAACAACTTTCTATACGAAGTACTAGCACTGATAGTAATAATAGCATCGGGAATAATAGCGTGAAAACTTTGGTGCCTATTGCAGAAATAGACACTTCAATAACCAATGACAGCGTTGCAAACTCATTAGTGCAGGATGAATTAGATCAGCTAAAGCACAAATTAAGATCATTGGAGGACGCATTAAAGCTTCAAAGTGGAGAGATTAGTCCGGAGATACCACTAATATCGCAACAGCAACAACAACAGGCACCGCCCCTTTTATCTTCGCTTTCACTAGCATCAACCACATCCACGTTTTCAAATCCAGCAATCTTATCGGAATCTTGCTACGAGAGGTTAGGTACTGTCGATAACAATATCCACAATGTACAATCTTTGGACGCCGAAAAATTGATTGGGTACAATCCGATCGAGTCAATAAATGAAACTATCAACTTTTATGATGGGTATTGCCCCACGCACGACAAAGAACCATTAAGACGACGGAACTTTGGACCATTTAGTTGGATATCATTAACGAAAGTAGATACCGCGTTGGGTAGTCTATGGAGTCAATTGGGTGCAATAAAGGAACAGTATAGAGTCAAAATGATGGTACCTGTTCCAAATGCACCTCAAATTGAAAAGGAGTTTTCTGCAAAAGTCAATGACGATGAAGGATATAATGATATTCGTCCATATCGAGAAGCGGTTAAAGATAACAATAATCAAACAAAAGGTAATGCGAAATTAGTACGCAAACGACAAGATCTTGAACAAGAACAATTAAACACGAAAGCACTTAGTCTTGGTTTGCTGTTTTATCAAGGTGGATTAGATGCAGAGATGGAATTGGTTGAAAAGATCCAATTAGTATTACCCAAGAAAAAAGCAGTGTGGTTGTTGTATCGAAGATTTTTCACACATCTTTATCCTGCGTTCCCAATCCTTGATGAAGTCATATTTAAAGAACAAATCCAGAAATTGATTGGTTATGAAAGTTTTCAAGATGTGCCGACCTTGGTCAAAGTTGAAAAGCGATTGGATTTTGCATATTTGGGATTATTGTTGATTGTCCTTCGGTTTAGTTATCTATCACTTTTTAGCAATGAGCCAAAGTTAAATGAAGCCAACATGAACACCACTGATCCTTCACCCAAGGCACAACAGTTGAAATATTTATTACACAACCCTGTAAATATCGATGTGATTGATGTTGCACAAACTTGCTTGGATCAATTTAATTTGATGAGAAATATCAATATGACAATTATGCAATTGGCGTTGTTTACAAGATTTTATCATCAGTTTTCGCCGGAAGACGGGGATGGGATCAACGGAGGAGACGCTCAAGTATTTAATGCGATGTTGATCCAAATGGCGTATGCATTAGGATTGCATAGAGAGCCCGACTTGTTTCCTGAAGCATGCAATGACGAGAAGGTTAACAACCTAGGGAGGAAAATTTGGTACTTTTTGTTGATCACCGATGTTAATAATGCGTTAGCAAATGGTACGTTGCTCAATATCGACAAGGATTCATTTGATACTTTGCCACCAGCCTATAGACCAGGGAATGAGAATTGTATTGACATTGAAGTTGAAAAGGTAAGCTGCAATTCTATAGCTCGCTTTATTGAAGCTTATGAAAGCTTATACGGGTTGTTGACGATGATTTTGAAATTGAAAGGCGAAATCAAAATGACGGATTTGGCTAGAAAGATGAATGAATTAGAAGGTCAATTTATGCATCGGTTTAATGATATGACTAATAACTTTGATATTTCGTGTGGTGGCCCTGACCAGATGATTCCTAAATCCTTACGAATGAAGATTTATTTTACATGCAACTTTTTCATCGTTTCCATATATTTGCATATTTTCAATCATTATGAACGGAAATCGAATGTTGAGTTGGCATATTATTATCTCAAAAAGATATTTGTTGTTGTTATTTTGGAATCGATGCCATTCTTTTCTGAATGCGTGAAACATGGGCAATTGTTTTTCCGTGAGTCGACCGATTTGATTGTAATTCCTAGTTATGAAGCCGTCGCTCACAAGTCATTATTGGTCATCACGGCTGTCTACTTGAGAATAAGGTCAACGATTTCAAGTATGCAACAATCGTATGAACACGATATTAAAATGAAATCAGGAGCTCCGAATGATGATAAATATAGAGTTCGGTTTCAGAAATTGAATAAAATATGCGAACTATTACTCCGTTGTCGTGATGTGTTTAGAGAAGGAGTAGCCAGATTGTCTCATCGATATTATTATGCTTGGAGAATCACCAAGGCACAGAATTTCTTGAGTAATATCATCAATCGGGAAGACTTTATTCAAAAGTATCGTCCAGCAAATGGCGCAACAATGTCTTTTAGTTTGGATATGTTGGATGAATTGGAATTCATAATTGAAAGGTCATTGGCAAAAGTTCATGAAACGAAGCGGAAGCCGAAATGTCACAATTCTATGTCATCAAGAAATGCAGGGTCTGTCTCACGTCCTTCGACAACTACCCCCAAAGTATCTAATGGCGACGCAACGAATAATGGGATAGGATATTCTACAACCCCATTATTCGGAACATCCACTTCAAATTCCGAGGTGGATGTTAATGAATACGAACCTAATGAACAAATTGACTCTATTTGGTTAACGATGATGAATATGAAGAATGAATTTGGAAATCCAGGAACGAAATATGGTTTAATGAACTCGGGGACTGCTGGTGGTGGAAGTTTTAACAACGCTTCAAGCCAGATAAATAACAACTTGGGAAATGTTGGCTCTGGAATAATCATAAATGGATCTCCTGTTGATCCATTGTACAACAGTGCAGCTACACCTGCTTTGGCGGGGGTTGAGACCAACAATGTCAGTTTTAGTCCATTTCCGCCTGTGGAAGCCTTGGTTAGTAATGATTTATTTGAGAATTTCCCGATTGATGAATTATTTAAAGACTTCTCATGATTTTGGTTGTATTGCGTTGTTTTATTTTTAATTGTGACGTTTTTAATGATTTGCTTAACTATTAATATTTATTTAAGAAAGAGTGATTTTGTGTATAAATTTATATTGTAATGACTTGTATATAAAGGTATTCAATGTGATAAGTATGTAAATATTCACTGTGTAGCTTTCCAGACGTATACCATATTATTACTCCTATAAAGCAAAATGTGGTTCTCATCATTCGGGTGAATACTTATAACATTCCATGCCATTTCATCTCTTATCTCATCTATCCACGACGAGCCAATATCTATAAAGGTATACTTCTTCCCATTAATCCCTGATTGTATCAATTTAAATCGAGATAACGCCTCCAGTTGGACTATCTGATCACTGCCGAAGTTTACAACTATTGTCAAATATTCATACTTTTCATAATCATCCAATTCTCCCTTCAGATCATCCAACAACATGACTGATTCTTCATGAATACCATTCTCACCAGTACCAGGTACAAGTGTTGTCATTTCCACATCGCCAAAAATGGTCTTGATGAGATATTCAACTTCGGGGGATTTAGAAT
Organism: Hemisphaericaspora xylanilytica; assembly: GCA_030563365.1. NCBI lineage: Eukaryota > Fungi > Ascomycota > Pichiomycetes > Serinales > Debaryomycetaceae > Hemisphaericaspora > Hemisphaericaspora xylanilytica. The sequence continues at coordinate 532 of JAKUCC010000150.1, read as the reverse complement.
CTATTAGTAATTTATATCGATATGTAGCCTGATATGACCCCCCATGTCCGATTTTATCATGCTTCAATTTCTTAACTATCCAGTTCTTACCAGGCGGGATCTTTTGATAGTCGGCTTGGGAGAGAATGATTGTGAATTTACCATTTCGATATTCTAGTGAGTTGGATGGTTGCTCGCTATGGATTTGTGATGATGGAATTGCATGAATGTAGCTAGACGAGGATGTTCGGATGTGGCCTAGGAGGGTGGTTGTTGTGGATCGGCGGAGGTGTGACTGAGGGATGGGTGGTGAGGTCGGGGAAGAGGTGGTGATGTATTGGACTTTGCGAAAGTAGGGGAATGATTTTGATAGATGGGAGAACTCTCGTTGGAGGGTTTCTGGATCTGGGTTATCGAGGATCGTGAGTGATATTGGCATTGGGGGGACTTGAACGCTGGGTTGTACTATTAATGGGTGGTTATGAATAATTGGTGGGTAAGAATAATTTGCATCGCGTCCAAGAGTTGTGCGATGCCAATGGGACAAAAAAAA